>OY796890.1:40961596-41220705 GCA_963680785.1 Diplosoma virens | reverse complement strand
CTCTGCACCGTCAAACGATCCCATTGCAACATAAACTTGGCTCCCGACTTTTTCATCCATAGATCGCCGTCGCAAAAAAGAAGTGATTTGCGAGCGTGCATGATGGTGTTTATGGCTTCATCATTAATGTTAGCATAATCGTTAGCAAAATTGATGGCATCGGTAAGAAGCTTTTCGGTAATTTCTTAAGTTTGACGTTGTGGAATTTTATCCCTCGATTACCGAAAAGCTTCTTACCGATGCCATCAATTTTGCTAACGATTATGCTAACATTAATGATGAAGCCATAAACACCATCATGCACGCTCGCAAATCACTTCTTTTTTGCGACGGCGATCTATGGATGAAAAAGTCGGGAGCCGAGTTTGATGTTGCAATGGGATCGTTTGACGGTGCAGAGGTTTGGTCGGCCTGTATCTTTTACACCACCTTGCTAAGATTTTTGGTAAAGAGGCTGTCGGCCTGTACCGAGATGACGGCCTTGCCATCCTTCGTAACACTTCGGGTCCAGACGCCGAAAGAGTGAGAAAAAAAGTGACACAATTTTTTCAACACCATCAACTTAAAGTCACTGTTGATACCAACCTTATACAACCGACTTCCTCGACGTTACCCTGAACCTTTGCACAGGCAGATACTGGCCGTATCGAAAACCAAACGACCAGCCCCTTTACATCAATGTGCAGTCCAATCATCCACCATCGATTACTAAAAAGCTGCCTTATATGATCGTAAAATGCATTTCCGAGATTTCTTGCGACGTCGACGCTTTTAGCAGTTCGTTACCTGCGTATGAGGAGGCGCTCAAACAAAGCGGACATAAGATCCAGCCGCTCCCTTTTGAGCGTGCAGTAGAAAAGAACAAACGCCGACAGAGAGAAAGAAAAGTTATATGGTTTAATCCTCCATATAATAGCCGGGTTTCCACCAACATCGGGAAAGCCTTCTTCCATCTCCTGCGGAAACACTTCCCTCCTTCAAACAGGCTGCATAAAATTTGCAACAAGAATGTGGTAAAACTCAGCTACAGCTGTACCCCCAATATGGCAGACATCCTCTCAGCTCACAACAAGAAGCTTCTTAAGTCCCACAACGGCAAACCAGAATTTAAACCCTGTAACTGCAGGTATAAACCGTCATGCCCATTGAATGGCAACTGCCGAGATAAAGCAATCCAAGAACTATATCGGACTATGCGAAACCGAATTTAAAGCAAGATTCTATAACCATAACCATTCCTTCAATTCGAATTCCAAAAGAAACGCAACAGAACTTTCGAAATTTATTTGGTCCTGCAAAGATTCTGGTATAAATCCTACTATCTCTTGGAAAATTATTTGCCACGCAACACCTTACCAACACGGGGGCAAAGTATGGAACCTCCCTCTGGCAGAAAAATACGAAATCTTAACTGCAAATGATGACGCTCTGCTCAACAAACGAACCGAATTGATCAATAAGTGTCGGCATAAAAATAAATATAAATTGATTAACGCCAAACTTAAACTGTGATTTTCTTTCATTCTTCTTTTTTTTTTTTTTCGCCGCGTACAACGTTCTACCTTAGCCGATACTTGAACCCCCTTTTTAAATCTTTAATTTTTGAAATAATATTTGTATTTTTCTTTCGCGCGCTTTTCCTTTTTTCGTGTTTTCTTGCCGATCTTTATCAGTTTAGTTTAGCAGAGTCCGTGTTGGGATGTTCCGACCTAATAAGCGTTTACAGTGTTTAAAACCTTTTTAAAAAAAATGTTTTTCTATAATATTTTTTTTTTTTTTTTATAATTTTTTAAAATTTTTAAAGCTTTTTCAGTTTTTTCTATTGTTTTCTATTCTTTCTGGCAGTTTTATTTTATTTTATTTTATTTTACTTTTTAGATACCCCTGATGATCCCTTTTATGGGTGAAACAGTCTGTAGGGCTTTTAACCTTGTTTTTATTCCCGTGTTTTTGCTATTGTTAATTTAAGCTCTAACTTTGTTATTGAGCACTTTAGAAGTACTGATTTTCATACGGTGTTATTACGCTCCCTTCTGGTAGAGCACTTTTATCAGCAACCTTCATCATGGAGTTAAAGCAAGTTAATTTCGGATATTCTCTCAAAAACATTCCAACGCCCAGTAAACGGATATATCTAAAATCTATGATCAGCAAACTCGAGCACTTCATTAAGCGCTTGAGGTGGAGAGCCTTCTTTCACGATCACAAAGCAGAATGTGATATATACGATAAAGAGACCTTATACGGATTCAAGTCAGATAGAACACCCGCGCAGCATGACGGCTTATCTGCATTTGAAGAGGACCTGTATAATATGGTTAAGAATATTAATTTTAGAAACGTTCGCAGTAACTTTCAGTTTCGCTTGACTAACGATGTAACCAAAATTAATAAATCTCCTAATCTGTTTGTTCCAGCCGACAAAACGAATAATTTGTACGAACTTAGCGTGGATAGCTACAAAAAACTATTGAAAGAAAATGTTACAGCTTCATATCAAAAAACCGCTACTTCTACCTTGGACAAAATCAACGCAGAGGCAATTTCTATAGCTCATAATCTGAGATTGGAAGACCGCATTGAAAGTTTCCCTCAACGTGACGCTTTTATCACGTTAAAGGATCACAAAGAAAACTTTCGCAATCATCCAAAATGTAGATTGATTAACCCGGCCAAATCAGAAATAGGCAAGATCAGTAAACAACTCTTGGATTCTATCATCGTTTCCGTGCGTAAACAATCTGGCTTAAACCAATGGCGCAACACCGCCTCTACTCTCAATTGGTTCACGCTATTTCAGATAAACCCAATTGCAAATTTATTAAGTTTGACGTTGTGGAATTTTATCCCTCGATTACCGAAAAGCTTCTTACCGATGCCATCAATTTTGCTAACGATTATGCTAACATTAATGATGAAGCCATAAACACCATCATGCACGCTCGCAAATCACTTCTTTTTTGCGACGGCGATCTATGGATGAAAAAGTCGGGAGCCGAGTTTGATGTTGCAATGGGATCGTTTGACGGTGCAGAGGTTTGCGAGCTGGTCGGCCTGTATCTTTTACACCACCTTGCTAAGATTTTTGGTAAAGAGGCTGTCGGCCTGTACCGAGATGACGGCCTTGCCATCCTTCGTAACACTTCGGGTCCAGACGCCGAAAGAGTGAGAAAAAAAGTGACACAATTTTTTCAACACCATCAACTTAAAGTCACTGTTGATACCAACCTTATACAAACCGACTTCCTCGACGTTACCCTGAACCTTTGCACAGGCAGATACTGGCCGTATCGAAAACCAAACGACCAGCCCCTTTACATCAATGTGCAGTCCAATCATCCACCATCGATTACTAAAAAGCTGCCTTATATGATCGTAAAACGCATTTCCGAGATTTCTTGCGACGTCGACGCTTTTAGCAGTTCGTTACCTGCGTATGAGGAGGCGCTCAAACAAAGCGGACATAAGATCCAGCCGCTCCCTTTTGAGCGTGCAGTAGAAAAGAACAAACGCCGACAGAGAGAAAGAAAAGTTATATGGTTTAATCCTCCATATAATAGCCGGGTTTCCACCAACATCGGGAAAGCCTTCTTCCATCTCCTGCGGAAACACTTCCCTCCTTCAAACAGGCTGCATAAAATTTGCAACAAGAATGTGGTAAAACTCAGCTACAGCTGTACCCCCAATATGGCAGACATCCTCTCAGCTCACAACAAGAAGCTCCTTAAGTCCCACAACGGCAAACCAGAATTTAAACCCTGTAACTGCAGGTATAAACCGTCATGCCCATTGAATGGCAACTGCCGAGATAAAGCAATCCAAGAACTATATCGGACTATGCGAAACCGAATTTAAAGCAAGATTCTATAACCATAACCATTCCTTCAATTCGAATTCCAAAAGAAACGCAACAGAACTTTCGAAATTTATTTGGTCCTGCAAAGATTCTGGTATAAATCCTACTATCTCTTGGAAAATTATTTGCCACGCAACACCTTACCAACACGGGAGCAAAGTATGCAACCTCTGTCTGGCAGAAAAATACGAAATCTTAACTGCAAATGATGACGCTCTGCTCAACAAACGAACCGAATTGATCAATAAGTGTCGGCATAAAAATAAATATAAATTGATTAACGCCAAACTTAAACTGTGATTTTCTTTCATTCTTCTTTTTTTTTTTTTTCGCCGCGTACAACGTTCTACCTTAGCCGATACTTGAACCCCCTTTTTAAATCTTTAATTTTTGAAATAATATTTGTATTTTTCTTTCGCGCGCTTTTCCTTTTTTCGTGTTTTTTTGCCGATCTTTATCAGTTTAGTTTAGCAGAGTCCGTGTTGGGATGTTCCGACCTAATAAGCGTTTACAGTGTTTAAAACCTTTTTAAAAAAAATTTTTTTTCTATAATTTTTTTTTTTTTTATAATTTTTAAAATTTTTAAAGCTTTTTCAGTTTTTTCTATTGTTTGTTTTTTTCTATTGTTTTCTATTCTTTCTGGCAGTTTTATTTTATTTTACTTTTTACTTTTTACTGTAGATACCCCTGATGATCCCTTTTATGGGTGAAACAGTCTGTAGGGCTTTTAACCTTGTTTTTATTCCCGTGTTTTTGCTATTGTTAATTTAAGCTCTAACTTTGTTATTGAGCACTTTAGAAGTACTGATTTTCATACGGTGTTATACGTATATATATATATATATATATATATGCATACAATGTTACTTCGCTGATGAGCAGGTCTTTCGCTGATGAGTTTCTCATTCTTTTCAAACGAATATTTCACCTGCTCATCAGCGAAGTAACATTGTATGCAAACACTCGTGCCACTGCGATAATGTGTACGTAGGTAGAACGTACCAACGACCGGAAGAATAAATTCGACATTTTCAAAATTTATTAGAAATTAAGATAAATCTCAAAAAGATTTCCATAGATAACAAAATTTCGCGGAAAAACTTGATATTATCTGGTTTTTAATTTTAGCTCTGGGACGATCGTCTTTTCATCTCGCAACGCTCAAAGTCAACTTCATAGAGTCTCTTGAGCCCTCTCTTTTTGTCGCCAGAAAACGTTTATATACGGACTGAAGCTTTTTTGCTTGTGGCGCAAGTGAGCGCGCAACCAATCGCGTGATTTTTCTCCAACCAATCAGAGACGCCGTTACTTTTGATGTATTTCAATTCTATATTAACCACGTTTTCTTGTGTTTGTCATTGCAAACAAATTCTTTTGACGAATGTTGGCCAAAAGTACTCTAAAGAAAACAGTTTTTTTTAAAGATTACCAGAAATTAAAAAAGTTATTGGTTACGTCCATACCATTGATTTATTATTTTAAGTCCTATTCAAGCAAGAATTTATTCGAAGTTGAAGCTGTCTTTCCTGGTTTTTTGTTTGTTATCTGATTGCAAGCCAGTAACGAAGACCAAAAATTAGAACTAATTTTAACGATTTTAACGACGTTAGCCCGATTTGTTTTAAAAAGCTGCTAGTCACCATCGAGTTTTGAAGGGATGACTATAAATGGGGTTTTTGAGCTATTGACGATTACCTGTAAAAAAATAATTTTTATTGCGGCAAAAGTTCTTCGGAAAAGAATAAACTTTCCTTAAAAATAAACAAAAAAAAAAAAACAAATCTAAATAGACAAAGCTGCAACAGATTTTCTTAGAAATCCTGAATAAATAAAGCTGTAACAGATTGGTGTTGACTGTCTTAAAATGATTGAATTTAAATTAAATAAAATGCTTAAACAATCAAATTGGAAGAAAAAAATGGAAAAATTAATGTAATTTACTGTAAAATAGAGTCAATAATTCCTTCTAGATTTTCTTAAAAATTTGAAATCAACAACTGCAATTTGAAAACGGACGCCAGATTTTCTGCAAAGCAAATAAAAGAAACAAAAATTTTTAATTGAAAAACAAATTTTGATTTAAGGTTTTTAATAAATATTGAAAAAAATTTTTGTAAAGAAATTAATGAAATAATAAACTTGTGCTTACACTTAATTGCATTTAAGAGAAAGTAATATCGAACACAAAAATTAAAGTCACATATAAATGCAATTTTATTGCACTGAATGGGGATCAAATTCAAAGATAAACGCAATTTCATTGCTCTGGCTTGGAATTGAACTCACAGTATGTCTCAACTTCTTTGCTTTGCTTGAAAATCAAACCTGTGGTTAGACGCGATTGCGTTGGTTTGAGTGGGGATTAACGAGCAGTTAAGCGCAGGTCGGCTTGGGGATTGAACCTGTGGGTAAATGCAACTGGGTCGCTCTGGTTTGCAATCAAACTTAATGATAGTAGCGCAGATAAATCCAACTTTGGTGCTCTGGGTTGGAATTGAACTCACAGTACAGCATAATTGGTTAAAACAGTATAATTGGTTGAAAATTTTCTTAATACGCCAAAAGTTGTGTTTGTTGAGAGTTCCTTTTCAATCAAAAAAGTTATTTTTTTACCCACATTTGTCCTTTTCGCCAAAAAATTTTCCGGCGCCCCTACTAGTAAATGCAAAAAGAATGTTAAGCAGTGCTTGTCAATTTATTTATGAAGCGTGCAATGCTCCACTTGCAAAAAGATTAACAAAACAGTCTAAAAGAATAGATGCAAGATACAAGGGGGCGATTGTTGAGTTATTTCGTTTTTTTTTGGTAATCATTCGTTACGTAAAAAATCAGGCCAATTTGAATTTTTTTGGTAATCATTTGTTTTTTTGATTGCAGAAATGTTTTTAACTTTACAAAAATATATTATATGAACTATTAAAACGACGGATTGGCCTATGACTGAAATTTAGAACTGTTCTTCAAGACCGAAAAGCAGGCGAAAGTGCCGTAAAGTGTTTTTGCCAAGTACAGAACAGAATGGTGCGAGTAAGTTTTGAAGTCGACTGGGCGCAACCCAACTAGACGTAGCCGGCTGCTTAATTAGGCGGCGTCAGTCGGCTGCGGCCAGTTGTCCTTAACCCGTCTGAAAGCGTTTAGGCATGACTCAAACTGTTCTGGACACGCTATTTCGAACGGGTAAAGCAAGGCACTGGTAATGGAAGCACGAGGCCAGATTTACTCTCATAGTACTCTGTGTTCGATTTAATGTTCATATGATGGGCAGAACGGATGTGTAATTCAGCAAAATTCTTCAGGTTTTTGGGTAGCAGGCACAAACAAGCGTTTAGACCTTCCTTTTTATCGGCAGGCATTTGATAACCGATAAATAAACCATAGTCATGATTTAGAGCAGTGCTCTTTATCCGTGTGCTGCAAAAATTTATCCGTGTGCTGCATAGTCAGGATTTAGAGCAGTGCTCTAAATCCGTGTGCTGCAAAAAAACGACAAACAAACTTTTTGAAATGGAGAAAAAGTTATGTTTCTCTGAAGTACCAACCAAAAAACTTAAAAATTTTATTATACAGTACATCTCATCGTGTAATGTCAAGACCTTTCTTTAATCTTTACTAAATTTTGAAAGTTTTTCTTCATATGAAGCTTTATTTAGTGAACATAAAAACTCTCTACAAATAAATTGATAACTTTTTTTAATCAATTTTCAACCAGGCTCGATTGTGCTCGATATGCGCAAATTGGTAACTTCAAATGAAAAAAAAAGCCATCACTTTATTTTTAGAGTTTAGATTGAAATTTTTAGGTTTTTTTAAGACAGCCAAATGAAACTTCAGGTAACGGAAAGCATTTAAAATCTAGCTCTTTACATGGTACAGGTGTTCTACCAATTTAAAAATTTTTTTAAAGTGTCCTGCAGGTTGGAAAAAGTAGCGGAGCACGGGTCTTGAGTACGACTTTTAGCCAAAACAAATGTCGCTACTAGTTTTCAAAGCTCAGATGGCTGTATGTTTGAAAAAACTGGTAAGTGGTTCGTTGGAGAGAGACAGAGGTATCCAGTGACTACGCCAAAGCGTCATTTGAAACACTAAATATAAACCAAGTATTACGAGAACAAACGAGACTCCAATACTCGGCTGTTAAATAGACTAAAAATATCTGATATAGCTGTATATTATTATGTTATAAAATATCTGTATCTGATGTTTTGGCACCAGCACCCGCCCTGACGCCGCAAGTTATCTCAGCAGCGGGATACGCAAAGGAAATTTTTTGCGCAATGCCAAACGGTGGTGACGAAACTCGAGTGATTTTCTGGTTTTACTTCAATATAAATTGGAACTAAACACAATGGTGAATGTTGATCATTGTAAACTTTTAGCTCACATTTTTTCTTAATCTGGATATTGTGGAAAGCAGGTTATACATCTATAGATGTTAAAAAAGTTGTGATTGATTTTGGAAAAACACTGTTTCTCTGACACTCGAGACTATTTTGATTACTGTCGCCGTTAGAGGAAAACTTTTGTTGCGAACTAGTTTTATAATCATTAGAACCATGTATTTATCCAGCAGAAACCTCGGCAACTTGCAGTTAAAGTCAAGTTTGTATGAAATAACAGTGTCATACGCAGCTGTCAGATTGACAAATAGCACTGGCTCTCTTCTTAGTCTCAGAAAGATTATCGATGATTTGTATTAACAGAACGACTTGATCCACAGTTAACTGTTTACATCAAAACCATCAATTGGCTTGTTACGGACGTAGGTAAGCATCTCAAATTTTTCCCAGGAAACGTAAAGTTGATAAATTTGTCAATAACTTTTTTGGGTCTCCTACAGCCTTCTTTGTCTTCGAATCACCACTACAAGCGTTCTTTCGTATATTTTCGAACTTGGAGTAGGTGCAATCAGGAAAAGAGAAAGTTATGCAATCAAGAATTCAAAGCAGCTCTGATATAGATTATAAGCTCTATGCACATAAAATTAGGGCCCGGAGCTTTATCTGGTTTTACGTGAAAAACCCTTGTAAACAGCCCAGGTCATCAGTAACTATAAGATATTTAAGTTAATTTTATATTGTTTGTTGAGCTATTTATTTAGCCGTAAACAACTAGGGATCGACACAGCACTGACGAGGTCCTAAAGACCGAAACAGTGGCACTGTCTGCTGTTATTGACGTTTTCAAGCCTTGTAAGTTAATTTTATTCAGAGGTTTCTAACTTATGAGTCATTTTACAACTACAAAGACGTCGAAATATAATAGGATAATCATATTAGACCAGAAGTCATATCAAATTTTTTTAATTGACATTTTGAGTTTAAACATAAAACTTATTGTGAAAGGCAAATGAAGACCAAAAATGGTCTTTACGTTTACGTAGAAAGTTCTTCTTTTTGTCTTTATTTAACTTTCGAAATAGATTTATCAAACAGTGTGCAATAAATAAGGACCATTTTTTTAAACTTTGGCAAGAAAAAATTTTTGGAGGAAAGAAGTCATTTGTGTAAATCTCAGACTTTAGAACCGTCATGAATTTATACAAGTTGGAAACCCCTGTTTTATTAAAATTCAATCGTATTAAACGTCTTGTTTTTATTACACGTTTTCTGTTTGCAAAACCCATACCTAAAAGCTATAAATTCTTTTGCAAAACTTTTTCAAATAAGTAAACTTACATATAAAAAATACGTCGGATTATTCATTGAAAGGAAATTTTCATCATAAAAACGGCCTGTTACTTCAAATACAAAGTGAAATGCAATTAGAAACAGTCAGGTGTTGTTTAATTGTCTGAAGGCGGCAGAATAAGAGCTAAAATGTGAACTAGTTAATTTATTTATTTATTTTTTCCCGCAAATGAATACTTATAAGAAAGTTTTGTAAAAATGCTTAGTGTAAAGATTGAAGTTTGTCCGCTTGATTGGTATTCAAGCAGTCCAACAGCAATTGTTTCATACAACAGAATGTATATGTGTGAAGTGCTTCCAAACAATCGCCAAAAGCTCAAAAAAAGGAAATCCGGTTTACATGAAATAAGTTCTGGATCGCCTAAGGCATATCGACGTCGGCAAACGACGTAATTCGCTTCGTTACGCAAAACCAATTCTTGGTAAAATTCATATCACTTAATAAAAGCATGAAATTGAAATTCCACGCTCTGTTTGCGAAAACCAGCAAAAATTCACAAATTTGTTAAAAAACGTCTATTTTACCAGTTAACCTTTGTTTGGGAGCACCAAAAAATTGTACCATCTTATTCAGCATTTCAAATTAGGAGAAGTCAAGAAATTCCAGAATTTTATCTAAAAAGATGAAGTAATTACAAACGGTTTTGCAAAAACCGGACTTCAGAAGCCCGGCCATTGTGGAGAATAGGGTTAAATTTCTTTTTAGTTACTTTGCCTTTTTACGTTACAAGTTTAAGAAATGCATTTTATTATTTTAAAGATTGTTAGTTTTACGGCTAGGAAAACTTACTTACAAAGATGAGTAGGGAATCATTCTTAACTCTGTCACTGCTTTAATGATTATGACTAAAATAACTTTTGGCCTATAGTATATTCAACTGATCGAGAAGTTAGCGCAATGCGGTCGTACACAGCAAAGTACGTGTACCAATGCGATATTAGTCAAAATCAAATGAACCTTTGTACTTTTGCACAATAAAGTGTCATTTATCTGTATGGTAAGAAATCAAATAACCCCTGTGTGTGAATGTTCTCAATCAGTTGAATATATTATAGGTCAAAAGAGATTTTCTTCATATTCATTAAAGCAGTGCAGACAGACTGAAACCAAACCTGCCAAAACGGAAGAGTATCTACGCATTCCGATGTTTAGCGAAGGTCTGCCTATCAGCAAACGTCTTTTTCAGGACGGAGTAATGTGTGGAAAAACTGGCCTTTTGAGGGCACATTGCCAACAAGTTCCAAAAACCCACTATTCTCCAATTAAACATCGAAGGTCTCACTGGAAGCAAGATCATCGTTCTTCACTATTTTGCTCTGCAGTTTGAGGCACTCGTCATCCTTCTACAGGAAACCCACTGCACTGATGCAGAGAAGTTGGTACTTCCAAACTACCAACTAGCTGGGTCTTCCTTAAGCAGGGAGCATGGCCTTCTGACCACGCGTGTCTGCTAAGGTATTCGCTTTTGACCAATCTCCACCGAGATCGGAGATTGAGTGTTTGTGCGTGGACGTTGATGATTGTCACGCTACGATTAAATTTTATCAAATAAAGACTTTGCACCTTTTTAAATTAAGTGTTTAAATCGACACCTTTTTAAATTAATTGTTTAGATTGAAACCTTTTTGGATTAATTGTTTAGATTGAAACCTTTTTGGATTAATTGTTTAGATTGAAACCTTTTTGGAATAATTATTCAGATCGTAACCTTTTTAAATCAATTGTTTAAATCGACACCTTTTTAATTTAATTATTTAAATCGTAACCTTTTTGGTTTGATGGTGTAAATCGCATTAACGTTGACGCAATTATTCAGAATTTATTTGTGACTATTTACCGTTGTTGCCCTGGACAGTGGACAGCTGCTTGGATTACGGATTTACGCCGTGAAGTGGCTTTGTTCTCGTTGTTGAAAAGGAACGGGTGTAAAGCCTTCCTTCACATGTGGTCGCTACAAAAGGTGTATATATACGGGGCGGCAACGAGAAGACATTAATAAGTGAGATTCAATTGTAGATGCAGGATTCGAGATTTTGAACGTATTCGGTGTATATTTTATGTATGTGAATGTATCTGTCGGGACAGCAAGTTGGTATTAAGCGTTAGAGGGAAAATTTATAAAATTCATTATATTCTTTTGCTACTCTGTAAATTCGGTTAGGTAATTTGTATGTGTTTAATCTATTAGTAAATTGTAGCATCTTGTGTATAATTTTGGCGCTTGTTCTTATTTTCATTTAATCTTTTTGTCTTCGTTGCTTCAATATAATTAATTTAAATTTTAATACCTGTCTGTCATTCTAATTCGCTAGGCCCCGCCAGTTCAACACTCGCATAAGCTCCTTTCAACAGGCTAGTGATTTTCTGTGATATTTACGTAGGGTTCGCCTCTTGTATCTTGCGGTTATTTTGGTACTAAGTAGGTTGAGCGTGACATCTGGGGGCTCGTCCGGGATTTTTAATCGCAAAAAAAGATCAATATGGCTGGTGCATTCGATTCGGCAGCTTTCGAGGAGTTGAAGAGGCAGGTTGAAGCGTGGGGTTTAGATGACAAGCAAAAGGGTAAGTTCCTGATGGAAGAATGGCGTAAAATGAGGGAAGCCGAGGAAAAGAAGGTTGAGAGGGAAGCCGAAGAAAAGAAGGCGGAAAGGGAAGCGGAAGAAAAGAAGGCCGAGAGGGACGCTGAAGAAAAGAAGGCTGAGAGGGAAGCCGAAGAAAAGCGAAGGGAAGCCGAAGAAAAGAAGGCGGAAAGGGAAGCGGAAGAAAAGAAGGCTGAGAGGGAAGTCGAACGAGAGATAGAACGGTTAAGAATAGAATTAGAAACTAAGCGCCTTGAAGCTACATCCCGCGAGAGGGAACAGAAAACCGTAGCAAGCGGAATGCGGATATCGGGTCGTTCTCCAGAGTTACCACCTTTTGCTGACGGTCATGACGACTTAGACAATTATTTGCTGAGATTTGAGAGATACGCCGGTGTTGCCGGGTGGGAAAAGCAGATATGGGCTACTCAGCTAAGTGCACTGTTATCGGGAAGGGCTCTTGAAGTTTACTCCAGGTTATCACAGGAAGATGCTATGGAGTATGATGTGTTAAAGGTGGCATTATTAACGAGGTACAACTTCACAGAGGAGGGGTACAGACAGAGATTTCGTGAGGCTAAACCCGCTAACCATGAAAGTCCAAGCCAATTTATTGTACGTTTGAGAAACTTCTTTAACAAGTGGGTAGAGTTGTCAAACTCAGAGGCAACGTACGAGGGAGTGGTAAGCCTCATGATATACGAGCAGTTTATCAACTCATGCCCAAAAGAGCTGGCGATTCATTTAAAGGAAAGGAAACCTAAGACTGTTGAAGAGATGGCAGAATGGGCTGAACAGTATCTTTTTGCTCACGGTAGGAGTTTTTCGTGGGGAGACTCGCGTCAGAAACGAGAAGCTGCGAGAAGTGAGACTAAAAGGACGTCGGGGCAGAGTGACCGGGTGAGATGCTACCGATGTCAGGGTTTTGGTCATCGAGCGGAGCACTGTTCCTACAAAGACTTAGACACAAAAGGGAACAGAGGAAGTGAAGAGAGAGATAGGAAGCGATGCTACAGGTGCGGGAAGACTGGGCACATTGCTAGAGATTGTCGAATTCCTCAAAAACTGGAAGAAAGTGGTAGGCCCGTGTCATCACATAAGGTCGGGTGTGCGGTGAAGGTAAGCACTGGGTCAGAAGAACAAACAGGCGAGGAAGTGGGAGTACTTGAACTGAAGAGCGGAGAAAAAATTAAGGTTCTAAATGGGGCTTGTGTTAATGCAGAATTAAAAGACAAGATGCCTGTCGTTACCGGAAGGGTCGAAGGAAAAACTGTTGAAGTATTGCGTGACACAGGATGTAGTGGTGTCATAGTTAGACGGGACCTGGTAAAAGAGGAGGAGATTACAAACCGGACCGGGTATATGTTAACGGTAGATAGGACTGTCAGGAGGGCACCCGTGGGCATGGTAAATATAGACACGCCATATTATACTGGTCGAGTGGAGGCTTTGTGTTTACAGGATCCTCTGTTCGATCTGATTGTGGGAAATATAGAGGGAGCAAGAGCACCAGAAGATCCGGATGTGAAGTGGGATGTGGCAGCCACAGTTGTAACCAGATCACAGGCTCGTAAGGATATAGTGGACCCTCCCTTAAAAGTGAAGGAAATTACGTTCGATGGAGTGGTGACGAAAGAGAGACTGGGTTCAATGCAAAGAGAGGACGAAAGCTTAAGGAAGTATGGAGATATGAAGGACATATTAGTACGAGGAGATTTTGAAGTCACTTACGAATGGCACAAAGGAATTTTGTACAGAACCAGACGAAGGAAAGATGGAGATGGGGAGTATGTGAGACAAGTTATGACTCCAAATGCGTTAAGAAAGCGGGTAATGGAACTAGCCCACGATTCAGTCTTTAGTGGACATCTGGGGACAAGGAGGACAGAGGAGAGAATCCAAGCTAGCTTCTACTGGCCAGGCATGCATAAGGATATTACTAGCTTCTGTAGATCCTGTGATATATGTCAAAAGACTATAGCCAAGGGAGCACTTCACCGAGCTCCACTGGGAGAAATGCCTATCATAGATATGCCTTTTAAGAGAGTGGCCGTGGACCTAGTAGGACCTATCACACCAGCAAGCGATCGAGGACATAGGTATATTCTTACGTTGGTAGATTATGCTACTCGATACCCTGAGGCAGTGGCATTGAAGAGTATAGACACAGAAACGGTAGCCGAAGCCCTGGTTGATATATACAGCAGGTTGGGAATCCCAGAAGAAGTCCTCAGTGACTTGGGCCCACAGTTCGTTTCCGAGTGCATGAGAGAAGTAGCAAGATTAGTGTCTATTAAGCAAATCAACACGTCTCCGTACCATCCGATATGTAACGGTCTGGTGGAAAGGTTCAATGGCTCTCTTAAGAAAATGCTGAGGAGATTATGCTGCGACCAGCCTAAGCAATGGCATCGATACATCAATCCCTTGTTATTTGCATATCGTGAAGTACCGCAGGAAGCCACGGGATTTTCCCCATTTGAATTACTATATGGTAGGACATTAAGAGGTCCTATGCAGATTTTGAAAGAATTATGGACTAGTGAGATTGAGGTTCCAGAGACGAAAACTAGTTATCAGTATGTACTAGATCTGCGGAATCGTTTAGAGGCAACTACAAAACTGGCACAGGAAGAATTGAGGAAAAGCCAAATTAAAAATAAGCGACTCTACGATAGGAAAGCCAAAAGACGCGAATTTAAGGTGGGGGATAAGGTGCTTGTGTTATTACCGACTAGCAGTAACAAATTGCTTATGCACTGGCGGGGCCCATATACAATAACTAAACAAGTAGCTGGTAATAATTATAAAATCAATACGAAAAATAAATTTAAAACGTATCACGCTAATATGCTTAAGCCCTACTTTGCAAGGTCTGAAAGCAGTGCAAAGGACGATAACCCTGAAGATAATATGCCAGTGGTAACCGCGACTGCTACAATAGAAGAAGAAGAACCATCAGTTGAAGAAGAGTGTCTACTAACATTTGAGCAGCTGGCCCAAAGCGAGTCGGTAGAAGACGTCAAGATCGGTCAAGGTCTCACACAATTACAAAAGGAGGGTATTCGAAACGTTCTTCAAAAGTATAATGAAGTGTTCTCAGATCTACCGGGAAGGACAAATATAATTCAACATCGTATTAAGTTAACGGAGAAGGAGCCGGTTAGATCGAGAGCATATCCACTACCATATGCTGTCAGAGAGACATTAAAGGGCGAGATTTCAGAAATGCTTAAATTGGGGATAATTCAAGAATCAGACTCGCCATACGCTTCTCCGATCGTGTTAGTTAAGAAGAAGGACGGAAGTAATAGACTGTGCGTTGATTATCGGAAGTTAAACAGGATTACTGAGACGGATCCAGAACCAATGGACACTACTGAATACTTGTTTCAGCGCATGAACAAAAGTCAATACTTCTCAAAAATTGATTTGAGCAAGGGGTATTGGCAAATACCCGTTGCTGAAGAGGACGTCCGGAAGACAGCTTTCGTAACCCCCGACGGACAATATGAATTCCGAAGGATGCCGTTCGGAATGAAGAACTCTGGAGCTACCTTAGTTAGAGGTATGAGAAAAATTTTATCAGGTATGAATAATGTGGCAAGTTATATTGACGACTTAATTGTATATACGGACGATTGGGAATCACATGTTGCGGTGGTCGATCAGTTACTCGAACGGCTGCATGCCGCCAATCTAACCGCTCGACCAACAAAATGTTTAATTGGGGCAACTACATTGGACTTCCTCGGACACCAGATCGGGCATAATTGGGTGACTGTGAACGAAGAAAACTTAGAGAAAATTCGAATAGCTCCGCGACCGACCACAAAAAAGGAGGTACGATCATTTTTTGGCTTAGCAAACTATTACAGAGAGTACATCCCCTCCTTCGCGACGATAGCTGCTCCTTTAAGTGATCTAATTCGTAAAGGACAGCCAAACAAGGTCATCTGGGGTGAGGCTCAAGAAAAGGCTTTTACCACTTTACAAGAATATCTCTTACGCAAGCCAATCCTCCGAACGCCTGATCATGCGAAAACTTTCGTGCTACGGACCGATGCTTCTAACCATGGACTGGGTGCAGCTCTACTTCAAGAACATGACGGCAAATTACATCCTATTGCATACGCCAGCAAGCAAATGAGCTCAGCCGAAAAGAAATATTCGACGCTTGAGAAAGAGTGCCTTGCAATCGTGTGGGGTGTAAACAAGTTTCGGCTGTTCTTAATGGGAAAACGGTTCACTTTACAGACTGATCATCAACCTCTCGCTTATCTGGGAAAAGCGAAATTCCAAAACGATAGAGTCATGCGGTGGGCATTGACTCTCCAGGGCTACGACTACTATGTCGAAGATATTCCTGGTAAAAACAATGTAGCGGCGGACTATTTGAGCCGTATAATGGTTTGATTGATTATACATAACGCAGACGGCGACGAACATAAATACAAATGAACAAATTACCTGCATATATAGTTTAATATTGGAAGTGTGTTAGTAGTTATGTGTTTGAATCATTAATATGTGTTGTATAATCATCTTAATTTGTTAATGTATCTCCGCGTGAAGTTGGGAATATTCTATACTCGGATAATATTCTTAGAAGGGGGGTATGTCACGCTACGATTAAATTTTATCAAATAAAGACTTTGCACCTTTTTAAATTAAGTGTTTAAATCGACACCTTTTTAAATTAATTGTTTAGATTGAAACCTTTTTGGATTAATTGTTTAGATTGAAACCTTTTTGGATTAATTGTTTAGATTGAAACCTTTTTGGAATAATTATTCAGATCGTAACCTTTTTAAATCAATTGTTTAAATCGACACCTTTTTAATTTAATTATTTAAATCGTAACCCTTTTGGTTTGATGGTGTAAATCGCATTAACGTTGACGCAATTATTCAGAATTTATTTGTGACTATTTACCGTTGTTGCCCTGGACAGTGGACAGCTGCTTGGATTACGGATTTACGCCGTGAAGTGGCTTTGTTCTCGTTGTTGAAAAGGAACGGGTGTAAAGCCTTCCTTCACATGTGGTCGCTACAAAAGGTGTATATATACGGGGCGGCAACGAGAAGACATTAATAAGTGAGATTCAATTGTAGATGCAGGATTCGAGATTTTGAACGTATTCGGTGTATATTTTATGTATGTGAATGTATCTGTCGGGACAGCAAGTTGGTATTAAGCGTTAGAGGGAAAATTTATAAAATTCATTATATTCTTTTGCTACTCTGTAAATTCGGTTAGGTAATTTGTATGTGTTTAATCTATTAGTAAATTGTAGCATCTCGTGTATAATTTTGGCGCTTGTTCTTATTTTCATTTAATCTTTTTGTCTTCGTTGCTTCAATATAATTAATTTAAATTTTAATACCTGTCTGTCATTCTAATTCGCTAGGCCCCGCCAGTTCAACACTCGCATAAGCTCCTTTCAACAGGCTAGTGATTTTCTGCGATATTTACGTAGGGTTCGCCTCTAGTATCTTGCGGTTATTTTGGTACTAAGTAGGTTGAGCGTGACAATGATTATAAAATAATCAACGTCCACAACCTTCACCAACGCGATTGCGAACCCTGGATCTCCCAGTGTTTCATCACTCCTTTTGGACCAGAAGGTAGGTGCTTTCACGCAGCCTGGGCCGTGAGTAAGTCTGTTCATTGATTTTAAAATGACAGACCGAAACCGAACCTACCAAAACGGAAAGGTATCCACCCATTCCGATGTTCAGTATGGGTCTGCTAATCGGCAAACGTCCTTTTCAGGACGGGGCAATGCCAGGATAAAACTGCCCTTTTCAGGGCACATTGCCAACAAGTTCCAAAGACCCACTATTCTTCAGCTGAACATCGAAGGCCTCACTGCAAGCAAGATGAACGTTCTTCATCACCTAGCTATGCAGTCTGAGGCACTCGTTATCCTACTGCAGGAGACCCACTACACTGATGCAGAGAAGTTGGTACTTCCAAACTACCAACTAGCTGGGTCTTCTTTAAGCAGGAAGCATGGCCTTGCCACGTTTGTCCACAAGCGACTGAGATACACGCTTTTGGACCAATCTCCACCGACATCGGAGATCGAGTGGTTGTGCGTGGACGTTGATGGCTATAAAATAGTCAACGTCTACAAACCACCGCCAGCGCGATTGCAAACCCTGGATCTCCCAGTGTTTCCTCACCCCTGTCTTTACGCTGGCGATTTTAACTGTCGTCATGCTGACTGGGGTTACGATGACAACAGTCCGGACGGTGAGTGCTTGGCTGGCTGGGCAAGTATTAATTGTCTTGCCCTGCTATATAATGCCAAGGACGCTGCCAGTTTTTATTCCGGCCGCTGGAACACTGGCACCAATCCAGATCTAGCTTTCGCTAGCGTAGGTCCAAACAGTCGCTTACCGGACAGATGTGTCCTTGACAAGTTCCCCAGGTCACAACATCGACCTTCGCTTATTACATTACCAAGGTTTGCTATGGCAGTGCCAAGCATGCCTGTTAAGCAATAAAACTTCCGATGGAGTCAATGGAAAAATGGAGTCACTACATTGCTTTGACGAATAAATTCGCAAAGACTTTGTTGCCGCCTGATTCACTTGATGTGGATGCAGCTTACCAGGACTTCTGTAACACCATTAAGAAAGCAGCCAAAAAGACTATCCCATGCGGGTATCGAAATAACTATATTTCGTGTTTGGATGCAGAGTGTGAATCCCTCTATAAAACCTTTCTGCAGTCTCCTCAGGGAGACGACTCAAGTTTGGCTGCATGCCAAGCTTGACAGAAAGCGGAGGGATCGATGGTCCGAAGCAGTTCGGAGCATTGACTTCTCACACTCTAATCGAAAAGCGTGGAGTAATTTGAACAACCTTACTGGTAGGTCACGACACTCTCCTCGTCACTGTTCCGTTTCAGCCGATGCTATTGCATCTCAGCTGGTTAGAAATGGGAAATACGAGGCTGTTGGTCGCAAGTCATCTCGACTTGTCTCTCAAAAAGTGTCTGACCTTTGGAGGGCCACAACACCAGACGCAGTAAATATCTCTGACAATTTTTCACAGAGAGAATTTGCTGCTGCCCTTTAACACTTAAAATCAGGTAAAGCTCCGGGACCTGCTTCCATCTGCCCCGAGCTTATACTCCATGCTGGAGCTGCTTTGAATTCCTGGTTACGTGACTTCCTTTCTTCCTGTTTGCACCGACTCAAAATTCCCAAGATCTGGAGAAGAGCGCTTGTGGTCGCGATCCCAAAACCAGGAAAGCCCGTGGGGACCCAAAGAGTTATCGACCAATATCTCTGCTCTGTGTCCCCTACAAAATCCTCGAGAGGCTTATCTACGCCCGCGTTAAACCATTAATCGATCCACTGCTTCCTAAAGAGCAGGCTGGGTTTCGACGCAGGAAGTCAACCGTAGATCAAGTTGTTCTGCTAACTCAGAACATCGAGGATTCTTTCGAGGCTAAAAAGAAGGCCGGTGCCGTATTTATCAATCTGACAGCTGCTTATGACACTGTCTGGCACCGTGGCCTTACCTGCAAGCTGCTGAGACTACTTCCGGATAAGCACATGGTCAAAATAATTATGGAGTTTGTCCGAAATCGAAGTTTCACCCTTACCACCGGTGACAGCAAGCAAAGCAGGCTACACCGTCTTAAAAACGACGTTCCTCAGGGATCGGTCTTCCCCTCCTATTTAACATCTAAACGTACAATCTTCCTTCCATGATTTCCAGAAAGTTTGCTTATGCTGATGATTTAGCATTGTTGCACTCTTCTGGAAACTGGAAGGACTTGGAGGGGACATTAAGCCAAGACATGGCCACACTGTCAGCATATCTCCAGACTTGGAGGTTGAAGCTCAGTCACACTAAGAGGGTGACGGCAGCCTTTCACTTAAATAACCGAGAGGCCAAACGTGAGCTAAAGGTCTACAACAACGGTAGACTTTTACCGTTCTGTCCAACCCCTACTTATCTTGGGGTAAAACTGGACAGATCGCTCACGTTTCGTCACCATTTAGTGGCATTGCGCAAAAAACTATCCTCGCGCGTCACACTGCTGAGGCGACTCGTGGGCTCGGGATGGGGTACTGGTGCTAAAACATTACGCATAGCCACCTTGTCTCTAGTCTACTCAACAACTGAGTACTGTGCGCCAGTCTGGTGTCGCAGTGCTCACCCTCACCTCATTGACAGTGTCTTGAATGACGCCTTGCGCATAGTTACTGGATGCCTGCGTCCCACTCCAACGGACTACCTACCTGTACTCTCAGGCATCCAGCCAGCTGAGCTTCGCCGACTGGGAGCGACACTCTCCTTGGATCACCGTGGATCTCTATACCCCGATCATATCTTGCATGGTCTATTGAGTGGGTCCTCAGATACTGGCCAAGTGAGACTAAGATGCAGATGCCCATTTGTGCCAGCTGCGCGGAATCTCTTGGACAACCTTGCCAGACTTGGCATCCGCGCCTCTGAATGGACAAATCACAAATGGAAAACGGAGTACTGTGAAAATGCTTTCAGGCTCCGTGCTTTTGTGCCCGAGACCAGTGCCAGGCCTGTTGGGATGGGCTTACCCCGAGCAGCTTGGGTTAAGCTCAACCGCCTGATGACTGGTGTTGGGCAATTCCATTCGTCCATGCACAAATGGGGTCTCGCTCCTTCACCGAATTGCGAGTGTGGCGGATCAGAGCAAACCGCAGACCATGTACTAACAGCGTGCCCTAAACATCGGCCACCACATGGAGCACGAGGTCTGACGGTTTTGGATGACAAAACTCGATGCTGGCTTAATGACATCCAGCATCTGATTCAGGCAATGCAGCATCTGGGCTAGTAAAAGAATAAACCCTCGGCCCCAGTCCTGTTTGTGTCTGGCCTGGAGTGGATGCACTTCAAACGACGACGACGACGACGACGACGACGACGACGACGATCACTCCTTTCTTTTTGCTGACGATTTCAACTGTCTCCATGTTGGTTGGTTAATTGTTTTACACCAGTTTTACTCCATCTGCTGGAACACTGGCACCAATCCAGTTCAAGCTTTCGCTAGCGTACGTCCTAACAGTCGCCTACGGGATAGATGTGTCCTTGAAAAGTTTTCCAGGTCACAACATTGACCTTCGTTCATTCACAAATGGGTTCTCGCTCCTTTAGTGAATTACGAGTGCATCACTTTTGAACGAACCGCAGACCACGTTCTAATAGCGTGGCTCATATATCGGGCACCACATGGAGCACAAGGTCTGACGGTTTTGATTGACGAAATTCGATGCTGGCTTAACAACGTCACTGCCAGCATCTGATCCGGGCAGTACAGCAGCCTGGGATACTAACAGGATAAACCCTCGGTCTCAGTCCTGTTTGTGTCTGACCTGGAGTGGATTCCCTTTCAAACGACCACGACGACGAATCCTAATTCTCATTGTTTTGGACTTTTTTTTTCTTCGCCACGCGGTCATTTAAATTCACATGTAATTGTTCGACAGACAAAATACATGTAATTAAATTTATATCAAAAAGTACTTTAAGCAGCTACGCTTTGTTACAATAGTAAAGACTTCACTTTCTGTTATGTCTCCAATTTTCTAATATGTTTTATGTTGGATAAATTCTATTTGAATAAGTGAATGATTGTAGTTATATATACATAGTATAGTGAATATTTGAATTGAAATCTGGATTTATTGTGGAACTTTATCGTTATCAACGTTAAACTCACTGCAGCGGTATCGTGGCCCAACAAGCCTGGTAAATTTGTTTGTTATATTGTTTTTGTGAAACTATCAATAGTTAAATAATTGTTCTTTAATAACTGTCGTAAATTCTTAATTGCTTTATTGAATTATTTGGTTTAACACGGATCTAAATGCCTTATTGGTGAAGGCACCTAATCAATGAAACATAATATTCACAATTTCAATTTAAATTCAACATTGTAATAATATACTACAAGCGCCTGTTTTGATCTTGCTTGATCTCATCTGGTATATATAATTACAAGTAGAAAATTCACTGTAAATTTCCCTTTTAATCTTAATAGTTAGGATTCCAAATTTTCAAAAGAGTTGCATTGGAATTCTCATAGTTCATTAATATTCTCGTCGATTTCTTTGACTTTTTATCAAATTTTACTGCAATGAATTATTTCGACACGTTATCAGTTCCAAATTTACAGCGAATTTTCTACTTGTAATTATATATACCAGATGAGATCAAGCAAGATCGAAACAGGCGCTTGTAGTATATTATTACAATGTCGAATTTAAATTGAAATTGTGAATATTATGTTTCATTGATTAGGTGCCTTCACCAATAAGGCATTTAGATCCGTGTTAAACCAAATAATTTTGTATGCTTGTGATACGAAGCACGAGATCCCTTTTCATTTATGTTACCTAATTTGTCACACTACTAAATAAGCTTTGATAACGCGAAGCTTTGTCTTTTAATAATTATTGCTTTATTGATATATAAAATTTGATATATAAAATTCTTCTCTGTTTACTGAAGAACAGTACGTACGTACATACATAAGTGTGTCGCTTCGTTATCAAGTGCTATACTCTGTACTCGTGCTTCAACAAGAAGATCAGCCGAAGTTTGTGTTGATTGAATTATCATTTATTCAAATAGACTCCCTGCGATAATGTAGTTGGCGTCTGGGCCATCGCCATTAAAATAGTTCCTTTAAAAAACTACAATTGGTTTATGATATATAAATGAGTAACTTGACACTATAAAAGTTTTGGCTCTCTAGTAAAACGTAAACTATGGTCTTCCATTGAATATTCTCCCCACAAAAATTGTTTTGGAACTGTTTTTGCTTTAAAGTAGTTATAGTAAGGGGCGCCGGAAGCGAGGGGGACGGTGGGAAAAAATTGGCTAGCGGCGTTTTTAAAACAGAAGTTGAAATTCGCAGTATAAAAACAATTGGCTTGATATGGAGCTGAGGGTCCTTTTTACTTCTTTAGTCTGTACTACTTTATTAAGACGAAAACTGTGGAATTAAACACGGATTTAAATTGATGACTTTTTTTTGAACGCGCCATCAAAGTGGCAACTCTGTAAAATATTGCAATATCAAGATTCGGGAAATTTTCAAGAAAATTTGGACATGATTGTATTGCCTTCCCCTCACCAAAAAAATTTTCCAGCGCCCCTGGTTACTGGCCAATGATAAACAGTAAATAAGCAAATGTTTTACTTGTGTATCAAAACTTTTATTGTCAATAATCCACAATCAAGTACGTTTGGTTTGTAGAAATAATGAAAGACAGATGGACAGACAAACAGAGACATACAACTTATTTTGCCCAAAATAATACAATGAAAAAATCACAAATGAAATGCAATGCAAGAAAAAGGCAAGGAAGCATTAAACTAATTATAAGTATAACTAATTATAACTTATAAGTATAACTATTTATAATTATAAACTAATAATATTCATTAAATTACCTTAGTATTTACTAGTCAAGATGCTTCCTGATTATATTATAATTAACAATAACAATTGTGTTGGTGCGAGTAAAATTAATAAAAAGAAAAAACAACAAAAAGCAAAAAAGAAAACTTTTAACCTAACAAAAATTTATAAAACAACAACAAAAAAATTTTAATCGCACTTGTATTATGCATATTAAGATAAGATCAGGGCTGAGCATTTTTTATTTACATAAAAGTTCGTAACTGGGCTTACATTATAGATATTGCTAAGACTATTTATATTCACCATGACTTAGAAAACAAAGTAATCTAATCATTGTACAACATTTGCTAAATTGTTAGGAGACAATAAAGTTTAAAAACTTAATATTGGTTAATAAAACGTTTTAAAATTGTTTTTTTTAAATGCAATTTTTATTTATTTTTTTATTTATTTTTATCTCTATATTTATCCTCCTGACTCGCAGGAAAGCGACGGAGGCGCTAATACATAGAGTAGGCAATTACCCTGACCTGCTTCCGGAGATACCGAGATATTCCTATCCGCTTGTAATTTAATAGAGATATGACTGTAATTTAGAACTGCTTGCCAGGACCACCAAGCAGGGGAAAACGCCATAAAGTGTCTTTCCCAAGGACACAACAGAATGGCGCAAGTGGGTTTTGAGCCGAGACTATGTTGATCATCAGTCCGGTGCTTTAACCACTCGACCACGCTGTCGACGTAATTCAATGTAATTTTACAATTACAATTACAATCACAATTTTACAATTACAATTCAATGTAACTTTTACAATTTTGGTTTTAGTTTTGACCAAATCTTGTACCTTTGTATGAAGTTGTGTTTTGGGACATGTTATTGACATTCTCGGTAAAAAAACACAAAGTCAGATACTTGTTTAGTATGGTAAGAGTGAAATTCATAAATTAAAAAAAACAAAACATTTTTGGTATTTCTTTTAGTATAAAATAAATACATAAATTTTCCCAATTCTACTTTATGTGAATCTTCTTTTATTAAGTTTAGTTTTTTTTTTATTAAGGTTTAAAATGAGAGTGTACTATTAGTTAAGGTTAAAGCTCTAATTATACGATTAATTCTTACCCTCAGTTTAAATATATATGTTTCAAATGTTGCACCTCAAACTATAATTCCGTATTGTATTTAATATTCATTAGACTATGATGCAGTAATTTCAAATGATCCATATTGGTGTATAATTAAAAAATTTCGTGTAACGAGCCAGATGGAAAGATAAATTTTTAATGTATAGTATCCAGTTTAAATTTTGATCAATTAAAAGTGGAGGATATTTGCCTATCGAGCTTAAAAGTGCCCAAGTTTATAAAATCACAATAAAAATGCCTAAATGCAAATTATTATTTATTTGATATTATTTGACACGTGCAACTAAACCATCAATAAATCACGTAATACGTTCAACATAAGATATGTAAACGTTTAATGAAGTTAAAAATAAAAACTGCATGAAAACCTAATTTCATGACTCACTTCAAAACTTTGAATGCAATTTATTCCAAAGTAGTATTTTGTGATTTAGTTATTCTTGAATGATAAAAATAAATTCTTAAACACTTCTCTCAATTCCACACAAACATCAGCAAAAAGCTAATTACAAAGTAAGTTGAAAGCTGTTCGTAACTTGTTGTAAAACTACTTTCAATGAAATATATTAAACTATAAAGTGATGATGAGTCATAAAAACTGATAAAAGTGAATGTACCACAAAAAATATTAGCTTATTGTACGCGTTTTAATTAATTTTCACACATGCGTTTTCTTCAATGTTGGTAAGAATAAAGTTTCTGCCAATGTACAATCCACTGAGCTCATGCCTCAATTTTCGCTCACCGTCTCTCGGCGATTTAGTTAATCGGAAGACTGTGCTATCATTTTCGTTGCTATTAGTTTCCGGTTCCGTTGACAGCTTCAGTGAAAATTGACCATTAAGAACAGTCAAATAATAGGACTGATTTGTATTTTGAACAACTATTGCAAATTTTTGAAATCTTTTATCAGTTATTTTTCTCCACATTCTCCATCCTCCCTGGATTCGATAAGCATTAGAAATTTCAGTTGTTATATTTTCAAATCTAACTGTAGAAAAAAGTTTCTGCACACCTAATGACGTTTTGCAGTTCTGAATTGTGACTACCTTACCATACTCAACATACACACCATCAGCAGGCAAAAAACAGTTTATTAAACAAAGTACTGTGAAGAAGGTTAGTAAAATCATTTTTTCAAGAAAATTCGTTCAAAAAATAAATTGTAAAATATTATTTATAGGATTTTCAAGTTTCAATAAAACACTATTTTTCTCTGCTTAACTAAATTCAATTTTGAAACGCAGAATAAAGTCAAGTTTTCAATATTTTGTATTTGTTCTTATTTTTACAGCAACCAAATTGATATCAACTATTAAATATTAATGAGAGTTTCAAGTTTTTGCTTCATTTTATAGATAGTTGGTGCCACATACCGTAATTTCGCATCAACTACTGCTTTAATTTTTGTCTTCGTCAAGCATCTTCCTCAAGCATAGATGTAACAGGAACTAAAGGTTTATTAAGAAGCGGTAGATGCTTTAAACCCATATCCTCCTAGCGTCAATTTAAACTGACGGCGCAAAAAAAGGATTTTAAGCACACTGATACTTGTAGGAC
Source organism: Diplosoma virens (assembly GCA_963680785.1). Classification (NCBI taxonomy): domain Eukaryota; kingdom Metazoa; phylum Chordata; class Ascidiacea; order Aplousobranchia; family Didemnidae; genus Diplosoma; species Diplosoma virens. The sequence goes on along the minus strand of OY796890.1, from coordinate 41,194,437 downwards.
TCTAGTTTTTAGATTAAACTGACAATGAGAAATCAAGCTAATTTTTTGACCATTTTAAATTATAAATACAGTAGTGTGCAAATTAATAGGCTCACTTGCATTTTTTAAACACTTTTTTATTTTGCACAAATTTGGATAGCTGATATACTTACAAATTACATAAATACTTATTTTTGAAGGGTGTTCTGTAACATCACGTATTCTAAAGTATTTTGCGATGATATAATAAACTGTATGATGTCATAATAGGCAAAATATTCAAAAAATCTTAATCAGTTAGTAGTTGCAAGTGGTGTAGAGCTTTACAAGCTATTACTAAACGGCACATATTAGCCCTAGGAAGCATGCAAGTATTGCGACACTTCATCAATATAACCAGGCATCCAGTAGAGATATTTCTAAGATTGGTGTGCCACAAATCAGTGTATCTAGAATCAGGTCAGTCAGTCCAAAACAAAAGGTGAAGTGTGGTCGTAAAAGGAAGACCACAGCAAAAGATGATGCCAACATTCTGAAAAAGAGCAAGCAAGACCCATCAAAAAGCAGTGTTGAGATTACAAATGATTTGGCTGGTGCAGGAGTCGAGATAAGGGCATCTTTAGTGCAAAGGCGATTGGTTGCAATGGGTAGAAAAGCTAAAAGACCCTCCAAAAAGCAGCTTTTGACAGGTGCAATGAAAAGAAAACGAGTAAAGTGGGCAAAGAAATACAAAGATTGGACTGAAAATGAATAGAAAAAAGTGCTGTTTTCCAATAAAAGCCATTTCTTGGTATAGGGACAACATCGACATTATGTAAGGAGTGAAGGGGAAAAGGTTACAGAATGGTACATTAATCAGACAGTCAAGTACCCTCAGAAGATGTTTAGGGGTCTTTTAGCTTCAGTGGTCTGGGATCACTCTATTCCTGCTCAGGAATAATGAATGCTGACAAGTACATCAATGTAGTTAATCATAAGATACTCAACACTATGAGAGACATGCAAATTGCATTTCCTGATGGTGGGGGCATATTCCAGCATAATTTGGCCCCTTGCCATTCTGCTAAAAAAATACGAAATTGTGTTACAAGAAAAGGGAAAAAAGGTTTTAGAATAGCCAGGGAATTTGCCAGACTTGAACCCCATAGAAAATTTGTGGGGTATCATTAAAAACAAAATGAGGTCGAAAGACTGTACTACCGTCAACAAGCTGATTGAGGCCATTATTTTGGTCTGGTACCATGATGACAAAATTGCAAAAAGTTGCCAGAAATTGGTCAGTTCTATGCCCAAACGAGTGAAAGAAGTTCTTAAAAACAAAGGAGGTCATATATTGTATTAAATGTGAAAATTGTTTTGTGTTTTGAACAATAAACCATTTAGAGTAAATTTTCAGCCATTTTCTTTGAGTGAGCCAATTAATTTGCACTCTACTGTAAAAGACTATCGTGATATTTACAACAACCTAATTTCAAAAAAACACATTTTTGTATGGCTAAAAAAAGGAAAAACCATCACAGGTTGTGAACAGAAAATAAATTAAAAAATTACTAAGCATTGCTAAAACATATAATATTGAAGTGGTAATAAGCAAAAAATGTATCAAAAATAGAATTGCAAAAGTTTTGCAATTTATTTACTTCCGTCAGTTTAAACTGAGGCTAGGAGCAGAAGGGTACAGTCAGACGTTAAACACGATTTTTTTATCGAATGCAAAAATGTGATAATATTATATTGCTTTATTGTGATATCACAGAATGTTTGTGGATTTCGAGTAATCGCAAATACTTTATTAGTTTATCGGTAATTGAGAGCTTGTGCAGGATTAGTCGATAACCCGTTGATCAGCCAAGTTTTTTGTTATTTGCTTATCTGGACAGAAAGCACGCTTTGGAGTAATTCTTGCCAAAAGGTAGTGTAATATATACACAAAGTTTTTTTATATTTTGGTCCGATGCACTTTACTGGGAATGTTGTTTTAACAGGCAGCCAAAAAAGTTTAAATCCAGTTAAATCGTGTTAACTTTAAATTTGTTCATTAGAGCTAAATAATCTAAGATTTAATTGTTTACTGGTGTCTGTTTATTGACACTGAAAATCACAATACCTTGAATGAAGCGGTTGACCGAAAATATTGAGTAACTTGAGTTGTTTTTTGTAAGCGACAAAAGTAATATATACAACTGTTAATCTTAGCATTCCTAGGCTTTATTCATTAGGTTGCTTTGACTAAACTGCTGCACCGAAACGAAAAGATGACCATTTTTGAAGCATTAGAAGTACTTGAAACTTTGGAATCTATGTAAAACTTTTTTGCTGGTGAATCTATGTCTACCGTAAATTTTATCATGCCCCCCCAAAGAATGATGGTATGGGCACCGATGAAGATGATGGAAATGATGTTATTTGTATTCCGGACAACCTTTGCGGAAGGCAACTTCTTTCAGATGCTGAATTGGATTTGCAAGGAACAGGAGGCACAAAACTGATTACTGATGAATCGCAAGGTTTAGCGAGTGGTCAGGTAAGGTTCAATTACATTCCTACATTTTAATTAATATTGATTCTAGCGTGCAATCTGTAATTTGAAAAAAAATTGTACTGTACTGAATTTTCTCTTGTTTCTATAATACTAGGTTACCTACTGCTGACTTTCAACCAGAAAATGTTTTACTGTCAGAACAATATGGCGGTCCGCCAGTAAAAAAAGTAGCATATATACATATTTCAATAATGAATTTATAGCTCTTGCTACACGATAATATATTTTCATTCAGATGTTTTATGTGATCTTGCTGAAATGCTGGCATTATGTGAACTTGGTACACAACGCTAAATGTTTTTAAATTGTATATTTTTGTATCTCATGTTGGTATTCAACTTTATGATGTGTTTTTTTAGAGAAGGATGATAAAACTTCTTGCTCCAAAACAAGTTCAAGAAAGGTGACATGGATGTTCACAGAGTTTTCCGAAGAACCGAATGGTCACGGCGCTGATGAACAAGAATGAATTTGAGGAAAGCAAGCAGTTTCTTCATGTTGCTGATAATGAAAGCTTGAACAAAACGGATAGATTTGCCAACGTTAGACCTTTTTTGATGCGGTACACAAGCAGTGTGTGGCTCACTGCAAACCCGAGCAACATCTAAGCGTTGACAAATCCATGGTACCATAATTTGGAAAGCACGGCGCCAAACAATATATTGATGGGAAACCAATTACGTTTGGTTATAAGCTGTGAGTACTGGCAAAGCCGTGAGAATACTGTGTTCAATTCCGTCCATATGTGTTCAATTCCGTCCATATAAAGACATTTGTAGTACAGTAAAGATATGCCACAGGTTCTATTTCCTGAATCAAGGTTACAACCGCGTGAACATGTACATTTCAGTGCTACAAATCACTGGATTGTAAAGGGGACGCAACGACGATGTGCCAAAGCAGGATGCTCAGGAACCGCCAGATACTCCTGCGAAGCTTGCGATGTTAGTCTACATCCTGATTGTTTTAAAGAATACCATTTCCAATAGACAATGTTATGTCGTTTGACATGTAATATTGTTTAGTTGTATTAACTGGACCAGTTTAGCTGAAATTGTAAACTAAAGAATTTTCGTTTATTGTTGATATTATTTGTTTGCAGACTTGTTATTATCAAAAATTGGTTTGGTTCAAATACAAAAAATTAAAGGAAAGCAATCTCGTGTTTTGTTTTACATGTACCCTCCTGCTCCTAGCGTCAGTTTAAACTGACAACAGTAAAATCATTCATATCTCACAAAAAAAAGGTTTCTCACGAAAAGAACGTTTCTTCCCTTCAAGTTACATCATTCCAAAGCTACCATAGAGAAATGAACAAAATATTTTAATTCAGAAAATATGGGTTAAGGATATTGTTCTTATTATTTCAAAAATCAATTTTTAGTGGTCTTTAAATACACTTTTTATAGGAAATCCTTATGGCAAGTTAATAAGTTGATAAGAGTGATGACAATACAAAAGCTTAATATATATTTTTTTTCAATTCAATTCAATTTTTTATTTTGTCATCAAACAACTTTATCCAGTACAAAAAAATAGAAAAACAAAAACAAAAAAACGTGTTAATAGAAAATAGAAAAGTAAATAGTAACAAATAATAGAAGATAAGATATTGCAATCGCAACAAGAAGAAGTTTGATAGAGCAAAAAGAAGAAGAAGCCTAATAAGATATTGCTACAAGAAAAAGTTTGATGCTTGGTTTACCTGAGTAAACTGCGTTGGGCTTTTCAAAAAAGGAACTTCACAATTTTTTATTGTGGTCACGCTGGTTACCTGCTCTGGTAACTTTGCTTAAACAAAATATGGCAATCAGGTTAATATCGATATATACAGTATATATAAGTAATTACATGTGGCGATGCGGAAAAAATGATAGATATAGATGAAATAATAATATTCTATATATAAACGATAATAAAATCGATACCGATCCTTGTTTTTTTAAAGAGGTACAATAGAAGCTTTTTTGATCATTGGGCATCAAAACCAAAAGATTACTCAAGCTGCTTTTGACTACTTTGTTTGCCATCGTATAAACCAACATTTCTAAATTTTGTAATTTCGTTGCAATAACTTTTTTCATGTTTTGATTCATAACATGTTGAAATTCTGGTAACCGTTCATAAATCTTAAATTTTAATTTCTCCGCGTCGACGTTTTAAATTTAAAAATAAGTTTCATCACAGCAAAACTAATAAACCATTTCAAAACAATCTTAAGCATTTTTCTGTAACTGTGAACGATTTGTGTAAAACTAGAAGCAAGAACTTTCTTTTTTTTGTGAAAACGAAAAAGTCAAAAATAACTAAGAAATCTCTAATCCGTACGTTCTTAAACTTGCAGGCGTGAAAAGCTTTTCAGGGGTGCGAGAGCAACTAAATGATAACTGAGTTGAGAGTTGTGAAGGTAAGAGTTTCAGTCTACATCATTGATTTAAGACGGATTAGAAGTTCATGAAAAGTGAAGACTTTTTTTTTAGTTTTTACTTTGATTTTTGACCGAAATTAAAATATTTGATGAAATCGCTTGTGTTTTGCTTTTTGGTTTGTGTTGTCAAGGGAAGGGGGCGAGTTTTGCTTGCATGAAGAAATGGGGACGCAACTTTTGCTTGGATGAAAAAGAGAAGAATTTTTTTTTTATGATGAAGAGGGGGCGCAAGTTTTGTTTGCGTAAAAAAGAGGGGCGCATTTCAAAAACTTTAAGAATCACTGCTCTAATCAGTTGATTGAATTCAAGTTATATTAAAAAAGTATCCTTGAGTTTGATTTAACAAACGAAGAATTAAAGCAACGCTTCTCATTTAGTTGGCGGCGGACGACTGGCTGGCCGTAGAGCTCTTTCATTGGGCCGTGCACGTCTTACTGATCTATTTCAGTTTGGTTGGAGGAAAAATTTTTATTTCAATTAAATTTTGTCATCAATTAAAACTGACACTAGCAGTGGAGGGCCACCTGGTTATTTGAAACGCAAAAATATTTTATTATTACGTCATTACAATGGTTAGCAATGAATTGTTTTTTTTGTCCAACTTCAGCAAACTAATACTGGTACTTCCATAGCATTGTAAAAACTGTAAAATACCGGTTACACATAATGATGGTATAACATTGCATTACATTACATTACAAAAAGGGGGACCCGGTGCAAGAAAAGTAAGAAGGGGCCACTATTTAGTGTTCCAAGGCAAAGCAATCTCTAAAAACAGGTGATTATCATTGGGAGAGTCACTTCTTAGTGTATTAAAACAAAGTGATCTCTAAAGTATAAAGCTTTTCAATTTAGGGGGCCACTGTTTAGTGTCCCAAAACAGTGTAATCTCTACAAAAGTCATTGTTTAAAGAGGTGCCAATTTCTAGTTTTTTAAAACAAAGTTATTTCTATCATTTTAGACATGCCACCAACGTCCTGGTGCTATTATGAGCAAACAGAGCAATATTTTGTGGAGGAGGATCACTTTTTGATGTATTCCAGGCGGCAGAGGCAGGTGCAGCCGCTCCGTTTGCACCCTATTAAAGCCATCACTGGTTACACAATTAATTATTTGAAATATGGTGAATTAACAAGCTGATTTTCTCATTTGAATAGGCAACAATTGACCAGTTATGAGGCAGTAGCAAACAGCAGCCAGAGCAAATTTAAAGTTTTTTTTATATTTTATTTAATGAACACATAAAAGCACTTCACAAAAAGCGGACCTTTTCTGCTTATTTAAGCCTTTTGTAAGTTTAGAAAGCAAATAAGCACGAAATAGAAGTAATTTGTCAAAGAAAGTTTGGTTGGGTGGAAAATAGCATAGACATTATTATGAAAAGCCTTTCTCAAACCAAAATTACAGGAAAAACAGAAAAATAGCAGTTGACAAGAATCACTAACAACCAAATATAAACCCAAAGGAAAACCAACAAAATCAGTGTGCGATGTGCCAACCCAATAATATTTGTGCTATTGACACTTCTAGGTTTTAGTTTTACTGAAAGATTTCGTTTTAACATTGCCGAATGTGCCGTCATGTATTTTTTCTTTGAAAAATTAATATTTACAGATACCTGAAAATTATTCAAAACGGTAGGCCTATTAGAAAAAGGCTTAACACAGCAACTTTTTCTATTCGGTGTTAGAAGTTGACTTTTACCAAAACGGATTCTTTTACCATTTTTAAAAGACAATTAATTAATTAGTGCTTGACTTGTTTGAATGTGAATGCATACCTTAAATAAATGCCCACCCTTCGCCACTACCCCAGCCCTAATGACCTAAAAATAGTTTTTAAAAAAATTAATTAACTAATCTTCACGTGCATCTTATAAAAAACGTTATTTCTTATTTCAATAGTAGCTAATCTTCCAAATAATATTTATGATGCTACACTTCTGTCTAATGCGATAATTGACAAATCAATATGTAATGCGTATGATGCAATAAATTTAGGTTTTGATGGAAATGTGATATTTCTTAAACAAGTCTTTGTTCACCTCTCCTAAATTCCGATTTCGCCTCTCAGGTTGGGAACCACTGTTCTAGACCAATAACAAGTTCAGCTTGAAAAAAGTTTGTGTTGTTTAGAGTAATGTCATTTTTTCATTTTATAAAATAAAAGTCTTTTTTAAAAAAACTTATCTCTATTGCTATGACATTGTATAAAAGTTTTTTTTAAAGAACATAAAAAATTTTAAACAACCATTAATTAGTTTTTGAACTAAATATTTGTGAATATTTTTATGTAGAGGAGTGCTAAATATAAAAATATAAGTTCCTGAAATGTTAAGATGTTTTAGTTAATTAAATACGTTTAACTTCTTAATTACTGGCCAGTGTCGTGATATGTAACTTGAGTGGTCCTTGTTGCTGCTTTTAAAAGAAAAGTTTATTGCAAATGGCCCGAGTTATATAAAAAAAACAGGACCAATAAAATTGCAATTGAATGATTCACGGAGTTTCATAGACACTTTAAAATAATTTTCATATAAGTACTTTAAATTTTGATGGATTACGTGCAGATTGCCTTGCTTCGCTTGTTAACCCAGTCGTAGAATCTCGAAGATAATCAAAGATATATCATTGAGATTTATCTTCGTTTTAAGTTTGTATCATAGTTGAAAGACAGAGATATATCCTTGAAATATACACCGAAAGTGAACACTTTTAAGCTTGATTTAAACATGATTGTCATCATTGATTCAAACATGATTGTCGAAGATAAATCTTTGATTTCGAAGCTATTTCGAAGAAAAATCATGTATGTTTCTTACCAGAAATTAACGAGTTTAAATATTTAATTTAAACATGATTGTCATCATTGATTCAAACATGATTGTTGAAGATAAATCTTTGATTTCGAAGCTATTTCGAAGAAAAATCATGTATGTTTCTTACTAGAAATTAACGAGTTTAAATACTTGATTTAAACATGATTGTCATCATTGACTTAAACATGATTATCAAAGATAAATCTTTGATTTCAAAGTTATTTCGAAGAAAAATCATGCATGTTTCTTACTAGAAATCAAACGAGTTTAAGGTTTAATTTAAATATGATAACATGTTTTTGTTTATGTATGGTTATTGTGAATTAATACCCGTTTTAAAAGCGATTTCGTGAAAAAAATTTTTTATTACTGTAGAATATTACAGAAAAACTCAAAACTAATATCAATTTAGTATTTTAACGTATGACCGTCTGTGATGCAACAAGAATAAAAATAAGAATTAAGTCAAAGAAACGCGTAAACAAGTTTCGGCTATTATTCGTATATTATAAAACAATCTTTACAGTAGCTTTCCACTTTCCTAACACCTTGCTCTTTTACTATTAAGCAGCTAGCATCGACTGCTTCCTGGTTTTCTTTCAGTCACATTTTCGGGCGATAAGCCGATTTGTGCTGCTGCTACCATGGCAGATACCGGTACTAATCTTGAGAAGTCTATGCTCAAACAATAAAAACTACTGGTGATTAACCTAGTTTTTCGATGGTAGTTACGCTTCAATAGTTCTCAATTCGTAGCGGGTGTTTACTTCTGAGGTCGTTACAATTTGTGTGATTCTTATTTTCACTGAAATGCTGCAATGAAAAAATTGTAAACCGTTCTTGAAAGTAAGCCCCACAAAATGAAAGCAGAAAACAATGTACCAAACTATCATAACTACACACAATCGCGGTAAATCAAATTACATGAAACATAAATGAAAAACAAGAATATATGAATAAAATTTTATGATGCGAGTTTTATTCGAACTTTAATCAGGTACGGCGACCACGCACAATTGACGTTGTGCGTGTAATAACGTATATCGCTTAGCCGCTGTTTCCTATTTCGCAATCACTTTTTCAATAAGAATTTCGAAACGTAATACCTTGATTGCAAACAAAATTGAATTGAATTGAATTGAATTAATTTGATTTTAAAAAATTTTTGCATGCGCAAATGTAAATCAAAATCTTTCACTAAAATATGCGAAGCTCTATTAATTAGAAACAGTGGCGTACCGAGGATTTTTGAAAAAAGGAGGGATACGACCACAATCAAATATGTTTAGTGGAAAAATTTATTTTAGTGGCAGCCAAAAAGAAGGTCTTCACTTTGAATCGGTCCGGGATTTTATGAATTTCGTCTCTGTAGACTAACGATTTCTAAAAAAAACAAAACGAAGGGGGCCTGCATATGAGTTCTGTCTTCGTTTCTGGCGGGGTTTCTGCCCCAAAAGTATTGATGATCTCCAGGGAGGAACCATAACACAATGTTCCCTCAAATATGCTAGTGATAAGAAAGTTTAATCCTAATTTAAATTGTCTATTATATGCCAATGGTTCTATCGTTTTACTAAACATATTTGAAAGCATCATGAAAAATCATTCATTATGAAACCTGATGAGGACTTAAGTTTTCTTTTGTCTTTTTTTTTCTTATCGTAATAATGTAGATATATAGATGGCAATAATAAATAAAATTAGAAATGCTAAATTCAATACGGTTGCTTTTCACAGCAATTTCATGGTATAAAAAAGTAACTTCTCTCCCAAAGTTTTATACGTGAAGGTAAACACAATTTTTTCACCCTATTTCAATAAACTGTGAATGTTTGTTCATGAAAGCAGATATTTCTATTTCGAACATTCGAATGCTAGAATGGTATTTAAATATGGGATTTTTTTAAATCGAACATAGCAGAAATTCTACTTAGAACATTACTAGTTTTGAATTCAAATTTTTATTACTTTTCGGGAAAGTATTGTAAATGACCGAACTCTTCAGTTGCAGGGATTTTTTTACTACTGCAACCATACTAAGATTTCGCCAATTTGACTTTTGAAGTTTAAATAGGCCAAAAACAAACTTAAACTTAAACAGTTACTTCCTTTTGTTAACATAAACAATCCGCTTCGCTAAATGAGATTGAAAACCTTTCATTACCTGGTAAACATTGAGTAAACATAGTTAGTCAGCCATTCAATCAAATTGAAATAAATAAACAGCTGTAACTTTGCTTTTTATTGCTTTTTACGTTTGCTGAAATAATTGAAAATCTAATTGTCCTAATTTAAGTTTTGATTTTGGTCTCCTCCTTCAATTTTAATAGAGTCCAAAATGTTCGGAAAAAAACATTTTCTAAATTTCTTTGTTTTCCTGTGGCATATTGCACAACAACTTTAACAAATAATGCAAAAAAAATAAAAAAATTAAAAAAAAAACTCTTGTTCATTGTCATTGAATGCCTACGTCCCATTCCAATAGACAAATTACCAATTCTTTTAGGCATTCAGTCAGATGAGCTTCGCTCATGTGAACTGTGTGATGCTTAGTGTTACAATGAATCTATATGCTGCATATTATTCTTCATATGCAGTTACTCTGATAGCAATGTGAAGGCACATGAGAAACAATTCTTACGCGTTGTCTTCTCAGATGATTTAGCAACTTCTGTATACTCCTTCTCTGACTTCAACATGTCCAAATCATTTTAATTGTCATTCATATTCTCTAGCAGTTCCTACTTCTGGTGTTTGTAGCTCGATGAAATGAAATCACTTCATCCTGTAGTACCACTCTGTCAGCTTCTGGTGCTGCATTAGCAATCAAACTTAGCTCGACGTTTTGTGGAGATGCCAAGATTTCAGAAAGCCTGTTTTGATTAAAGCAGGATATCTGCTTATAGAATTTCTCATGAGACAAAAATCTAGCTCGCATGCTGGAGAGCACAGCATCAGTTACTGCATTATGGTAGGAAAACTCAAAATTTTTCTTCTGCTCTGTGATACCTTCTGGCGCTGAGCGACTAGATCTGATAATTGAGAAGCTCTTAGGGACAGAATATTTCACCTCTTTTAATTTAAAATTTGCATGAACAACAAAATTAGATGTTGTTTCAAAAAATGTCACTAAAATCTCTTGAGATTTTTCCACATTTTCAATGGCTTTGTTAATCATATGGTAAGCTTGCATGATATTCAGGCCTGATTTATGCAGATAATCTGACACTGGTATGGTAATATCAAAAATTCGGATGAATGTAAGTACTATTAAGATAGTTTCAAATTCAAATTTAAGGTGCAGTGAGCATTCAGATAATAATGTTGTTTGTTATATCTGTACAATGTATTGTTTATATGTCCTATAACGTATAACGTTTTTCACTGCTTCCTTTTTGTCAACTTTTAACGCTTTTTTGTGTTTGATTTGTGCTGTTGCGGCCGAGAAATATAAATACATACATACATACAAATTTGCGCAAGTTTTCGCTTAATTTCTGTGCTTCATAGCAAACTGATTCTTTTGAGATTATATATTTTACTTACTTGCTGAAAGATGATCAGAAAGACTGAATGAAATTTTGATGACTGATTTGTGTAGCTACCAAACAATTTTGAAAGTGCTCTACCTCTACTTGACCACCTAGTTTGACCAATGCGATCTAGTCTCAGGGTTTCTTCTTTCTTGGTTTTACTTTGCATATGCTCTTTCCAGACCTTCATCCTTTTGCAGAAATCATTGAAAAATGTAGATAGCTCAGTAAGCAGACCAAAAAGACTAACTGCTGCAACACATACACTGCTTGCACGACTGATCACCAGATTCAAAACATGTTCATACAGTGATGGCTTTGCAAGAAGGGAGACCCGCTCTGAGAAAAGTAGGGGAGCACTTTTTAGTGTTCCAAAGCAAAGCGGAAAAGCGATCTCTAAAAAAAGGTTATTGTTTTAGGGGGCCACTTTTCAGTGTATCAAATAAAGTGACCTCTAAAAAAAATCTATATTTTTGGGATGCCACCGTCCTAGTGCTTCTATAAAATAGAGCAATATTTTGCGTAAGAGGGATCCATTTTTGATATTTTTTAGTAACTCCTACTGAAGCAATCACTGTGTGCATAACATCAAATATGGATGTAATTTGGGCAAGTTGCTTTCATAAGCGCTTAAAGAACAGAGTAAACACTACTCAAAATAGCTCGATTCAATGAATCTCCAATACTCTGTTTTAGTATCAGGTCTATCTCTGCAAGTGAATTTTGTCTTTTCTTGGCTCTTTCCCCAACAACATATCTAAGGACAGTGGCACACTGATAATTGAAAGAAATATCTTGACTTCGATTGCTCGGGAACGATTGTTCGGAACATGGTATACAGCTGAGTAGAGGGTTGAGTCTAGACAGAAAAACTAGTTGGTGCATGCAAAATCAGTGAAAGGTAGAATAAAACATGGGCATTTAACTAATCCCCCAAAGCATTTTAATAAAAGATTGCTGCTCATGAGCAATATGTCGATTGCGCAGGAGTAAATAAAGAGCCAGACAGTGGTACATAATGTTTGGTAACAACACCCAGTGCTTGCATTATTTTCTCTCCAAATCATGACTAGCAATTTTTTTTCTGCACAATACGAATAATACCGAAGAGAGTTTCACTTATTTTAACCGCTTAGAAGATAAAAACTAGGAAGAATGGCTGCAGTTTGGTGTTGTTTGACATTTTGGTTGTTAAGCTGAAAGAATGGTTTAACCGCTTTTGTGTAACTAAGTTTCAACCAAGAAAATTAAAATTTTAAAGAAGTGTTAACTTTTAAGATTGAATTCTTTAAAAAGTAAATTTTAAATGTTTTAGTTTATATTTTTGTATAAAAGTTGTCTGATTGTAATAAAAGCCCGCTTTAGAAACCAACCTGCAAAAAAATTACTGGAACGTTTTTGCACTTGGTAAAACAAAATGGAATTTAAACCAAAATCATATCAATTATGGTTGCGATTGAAATAACCCTTTCTAACTTTCCGTCACGCTGCGAACTGTTTTCAAACTTTCAGATAAGCAGAATCAAAAAATAGTAAAACTGAATATTTTGTATCACTTAGTGGTTGTCCTGGTTGTCTTTTATCTTTTCAATCTAATGGAAAATTCGAATTACCAATTAGATATTATCTATATTAAATAGAATTTTAGTGTTGTTCGTTAAAATGGCCGAAAGATTACTGAATAAATAATAAAGTATTTCAATGAAGTTGCAATTCACTTCATTATGATTCAATGACTTTTTTAAAAAAAATTTAGGTTTTTTTATCGTTTACAAAACATATAATTAATTCAATAAGCAATAAAACAACCTAAATTCCAAAAATTAAGTATTTGTCACGCCTGAATGCTCAAATATTGCATCAATCTGAAGTACTATTAATGTGGTCTACTACTACTACTGAAAAAGTAAAAAAAATTTATGATCTGAAATATTTCGGAAAGTGTTTAAAAAAATTGTTGTGATTGAAGCAATGAAGCCGACCAATTTTTCAAATTGAAACAATTTTATGTGATCGAGCAAGTATGAAATTAGTTTCTGAGATGTAACCAAAAGAAATTTGATTCTCGGTAAAGATAATTTGTTGTTCTTTTGATTGAATAAAAAAATTTTTGAACTAATTGTTCAAAACCTTGAGAGAATCTTAAAAATTCTCTATAAGTTGCAAAGATTGAAGCGTTGTAAAAACTGGTAAATCAGTATTTAGTAGATTTTGCTGAGATAAGCTTTTCTTTTCTGAAAAGTGTAAAAAGATCGCTTCGCGAGTTTCAATTGTCGAAAATCTTAATTTCGACTTTAAAATTACGTTTGAAAATTGACGAAGTCGTTTGTGTGTGGAAGATACCTTCTAATCTCTGAGTGAAACAAAAGTCGGGTTGGCCGACATCCGCTCTAATTGCTATTGTAATAAACACAAGGAAAGAAAGCAGCGGAAAACTGCTTTTCACCACAAAGAGATCGAGCTTTTGTAGGGCAACTAAAAAATTTCAACAGACTATTGGTGAATTAATGCATTACAATTTTGTAATAAAGCGTTAAACATATTCACTAGCAAGCAAGTATACTATCAAGTATAAATGATTAAATAAAGTTTTGGTAAAGAGGTTGTTTTTTTCAACCAGACGACAATTGAAAAAAAGCAGCCATAATGGATTTAGCATTCTTCATTTTATTAACAAACATTAAAATTATTTACAAAGACGAACGTTTTCGGCTTACTTCAGCCCTCATCAGGTTAATGTTGCTAAAATTGTAGAAACCTGCTGAGGGTTGAAGTAAGCCGAAAACGTTCGTCTTTGTAAATAATTTTAATATTTGTTTAATAAAATGATTAAATGTTGGCTATTGATTGCTAATAATTATAAGTAGATTTTAAAAATGACCTCTCTTCCTAAATTACGTTAATTTAATCGTTTATAAAATGACAATTTTCTTTTCTATATGTAATCAGATTGATTGTTTTTCAATTAATAATCAAAATTGAAACTATAAAAACAGCAAATTAAGAATACAATTTTGGAAACGTGAACATAAAATATAGAATTTAGTTTAACACTTGATATAGTCTCAGTTGAACTTCTTTGTTTTTCAAGAGGCTATTTATTCGCATTAATCCGTTTTTGTTCGAATAAAAATTTTTATTTTTGACGCTAAATTCAAATCAAAAAAAAGGTCTCGGTTGATGCTTAAGAAGATAAAGCTGGTTGTGAAAATGAAAATCGTTGTAAAAAATTAGTGAGGACCTTTTTGTCGTCTGGACTTCATAAAACACTGCTGACTGCAAAAGTTGTTTTGATTTATTAACAGAAGGCAATCATGAAAAGGTTAAAAAGCCTGCAATAAACATGAAAATTAAACTTTTAGTTTTTTTAAAAACTTCATGTTGAGTTTCATCAAGCGAACATTGACATCCTCAATTCCGAAGGCAAATATGTGATTGCATTTGCTTTTAGTGAAACATTTTAATCGATTATCAACAAAGTAAAAGTTTAAATAGTAGATGGCTTTATCACTGGATGAGTATTCAGAATAATTAACTAAAAACCTGAGCTGATTGACAAAGTGTTGATTGCAAAATTATTAAAAGACTAATGTTACGGATTTCGATATGTGGTTGCGCTTTCGGTGGTCACATGACTCCGCGTTCGCGTTTGTCGGTCATATGAATCGCCTTTTTCTTGTTGTCGGTCCTTCGTTGTTTTCTTTCATTTTTTCGTGTCGTAGTTGTTATCGAAGGCGCAGATGTGCAAAGTTTAAAACTTTAATGGAGATTCTTTAATTATATCAGACCACGTGTAAAGTAAGTAAGAACAGGCAGATAATTAGGGAGACTCTATCTGGTTTAAAGCACTCGCCAAAACAACTACAATTAATATTAAATAAATGATTTGAAAATTTTCCAAAACAGAGAAAAAATGTGACAATATTCATTACGGTACATAATACTCTTTGTCGTCATTATCATCTCTATTATCAACTTATTCGAAACTGTAGGACATAAACAGATATACTTGCTGTATTCTTAAATTTAATCAAAACTTAAAAAACACATGGTATCAAGGCATTTATTGTGGTTATCATAGCAGGACAGAAAAAATTAGATTTTGTCTGCAACTGTTTGTACATCGACGGAGCAAACATAAAAAGTGTTGACAGAATTATTTAAATGCAACAATAAATCGCAAACATCTAGTTTGAAAATTTAAAAAAATTGACATTTTTGCTTGTCAATTAGATTAAAAAGTTAAGCTTTCAACTTTTTTTACAAAACAAAAAGTAAAACCTATCCATACACACTGAAAATAGTTTTTTTTTAAAATACGATTCAGAAACGGCTTCGATTTTTATTTTGAACATATTTAACTGTTCTCTTTTTGTCTTTTCAATTTTTTTCATTTTAACCACTGTACATAGGTAAAAAACGTTTAAAAAAGTCTATGTGACTAATTTCAACGAATACGTATTATGACAATAAACATATCTCTTTAAAATAATTTTCAAGTTTCAACCAAACAATGGTTTTCTTACTTTAGCGCTACCTAACGGAGAGAAACCATTACATTGTTTTTGGCTGAGAAAATTCTTTACAAAATCTACAGTTCAAATTTTTTTACATGCAGTAAAAAGGGCACTCCTTTTTTAGATCATAATAACCATACCGAATTATGCCAATTAGCTGCCGATTAATTATTATATCTTGTTTCTTAAAATTGTTTATCAATTACTACCAAAAATAGTAAAACAATAATAAATAGACATAATCCAACTTATAAAACAAGTTTGTCCATGCTCTAGATACAGATTACTTATTACCAGTGATGGCTTTAGTACGGAGGAAACGCAGTGGACGCACCGCCTCCCCTCACCTAAAAGCGTTAATAAGCAAATCCCCTAAGCAAAATAATGCTCTATTTCTTCATAATGGCACTATGAGGTTGACCCCACAAAGCGAGACTTTCTTTTATTGAAAATCCCTTTATTTTGGAACACTAAAAAGCGGCCTCCTTTAAAATGATGACCTTTTTTTGGGAGGGCCAAAAGCATTTGGAAAAAGAAAAAGTGGCCCTCTATTTTTCTTGCACTGGGCTCCTCTTTTGTGAGGCCATCACTGCTTATTACATACGTAAATATAAATATAAACGTTAAACATATATTCATAAATGAAAATGAAATATAATTCATTTTTATGAAGACAAGATTGGCTTATCGAAGATAAAAATGCATAAAGCATAAGTAATATACGTATGTATACATACATATGCAAAGCACTTACGATTCAAAGATAATTCATTTTTAAAAACAAGCTTGGCCAAATCAAAGATATAAAATATATATAGTATGTATGTTTTATCTATGTAAACATACATGAGTAAAACAATCATAAATCAAGTATAAATAATATTAAAAAAAAAAACTTTGACCAAATCAAAGTTATAAAATATATATAATATGTATAGTTTACCTACGTAAACATACATATATAAAGCAATTATAAATCAAGTATAAATTATACTAAAAAAAATAACTTTGACCAAATCAAAGTTATAAAATACATATAACATGTATGAGTTATTTATGTAAACATACAAGTGTAAAGCAATTATAAATCAAGTATAAATCATACTAAAAAAAATAACTTTGGCCGAATCAAAGATATAAAATACATAAAAAATGTATGATTTATCTATACAAACATACATGTTTAAAATAATTATAAATCAAGTATAAATCATACTAAAAAAATAACTTTGGTCGAATCAAAGATATAAAATGCATAAAACATATATGATTTATCTGTGTAAACATACATGAGTAAAACTATTACAAATCAAGTATAATTTATATTTAAAAAAAACATCTTTGATTATCTCTAAGATAAACCATATATATTTCTCAGATAAAACCTCGATTTATCTCTGTAAAAACAAGCTTGGCAAAATCGAAGATATTGCAAACATGATCAGAGATAAATCGAGTGAATTCTACGACTGGGAAGTAAAACCTCTTGTAAAATGGCAAACTTTTCTATTAAACGGAAATACTGCACAGTATTTTCATCAGTTACAAAGTGAATTAGTTAATCGAGATTTATTGGTGTAGATGAAAATGCACCGTTTAGATTGGAAACCGAAGATTCCGATGTTGGTTTGTCTGCCGTACTACAGCAAAATATTCGACTCATCGCTTTTTGGTCAAGAACGCTCAATTCAAATGAGAAACGTTATGCAAGCGTTGAAAAGGAAGCTTTAGCTATTGTTGAAGCGGTCCGACGATGGTCGCACTATTTATTGCTACGTAAATTTACCATAATAGCAGATTGAAATTCTATAGCTTTTATGTTTGTTTACTCTTGGCATAAAAAATAAAAAATGATAAAATTATGCGATGGAAAATTGAATTAAGTCAATATTTCTATAATATTGTTTATCGTCCAGCAAAATTTAATGTTGTTTCTGACGCATTGTGGCAAATATAATGTGCTGCTACAACTGTAAATGCGCCATGACCTTTGCACAGGCGTTTTGGTCGACGCTTGCGAAGGAAATATTTATTAGACGCGCATTCGGCTCACAATACCTCTAGCGGTTTCTGTATAACAACGAAAAACAAATTACACGTTCGAAATTTCACATGCAGAAACAAAAATACGGTTCAACATAAAAAAGCAGTTAATATTTTACACGGAGGTAAAACAGAAACAATAAAAAATTTCCAATTAAATTCGTTACAACGGCTCACCAAAAATTTTTTTGACCGAAACGTTTCACTACACCAAATTGTACAATAACTTGCATAGCAAAGTACTTCCACAAAGTCCTTTATCAATCGACGCAAATTATTTACCAATTACAATTACCAATCGTTACAGTGATTCTTATTCAAATAGAAAATAGACACAAGGTTAAAACTTTGATTTTACCTGGTTGCACTACAAAAAAATCCTATCAAAACAAAAAAACTTATTTTTTAAAGTTTAGAAACTGTAGCTTTAAAAACTTGAGGCTTCACTACAGCTAAGCACAAACAATAACAAGCATTCCCGCCAGACAGACGTCATAAAGGAAACCAAAGCAACGTTGAGGAAAAAAAAGAAATCCTTGAGAATTACGTCATAGAAGCAACAAAATTAACATCCTCCCCCAAAAATGCAAAATTTATTCACAATTTTTATTTTAACATAGGTTTAATTTTGTTTTATTGCAGCAAACCGGAGCATCAAGGAAGAGATTGAATGATTTGGCTTGTTTATTTTGGAGTGAGGGTTTGGTAACCGTCTCTATTCCTTTTAAGGCGCGTTTACAGCCGTTTACAGTACTTTTTTCTTTCAGCGCGATCTTGGTTTGTTTTATTGACGCTCAAATCCACTCATTTTTTCATGAAAATATAAGTAAATTTGAGCGTCAGTAAAACAAACCAAGATCGCGATGAAAGAAAAAAGTACTGTAAACGGCTGTAAACGCGCTTTTACAATGACACAAAACTTAGCCACCGGCCTCTTTAAAATTCCAGATGCCGTTTTCAAATTCACAACTCGTACCACTCCTCGAACATCTGAGTACAATTTGATAACTCTACCCAAAGGCCAGACACCCCGAGGCAAGGTATGGTCACTTACTAGTACAATATCGTTCAAGCTAACGTTTTCGCGGCGTTTGTGCCATTTCGTTCTTGGATAAAGCGTGCGAGGATGTTCCTGTACCCATCTACGCCAAAATTCATCGGCCACTAATTGTACTGTCCGATAGCGCTGTCCGGCGTAATTATCCTTTACAACCGTGAGCATTGCAGGAAGACCAATGAAAGGGTCCACTCGGAGCAGATGGTTGGGCGTTAGTGGCAAATCCGCATCAACATCCATAAATACATCAGTCAGAGGACGTGAATTTATCATCGCCTCCACTCCAAGAAGCAAAGTGTATAAAACATCATCATCCAAGTTTTTTTCAGAAGTCAGGCTTGCCAGGAGTTCTCGAACAGTCCTGATCATTCGCTCCCACGCGCCACTCATGTGGCTAGCTCCCGGAGGATTAAACTTCCACTGAATTCCTTTTTGACGAAGGTTTGAATTGAGGTGCTTCTTGTTCCATGCTTCAATAGACTGTCATAACATCTTCTCCGATCCCACAAAATTGGTTCCATTATCGCAGTATACGCACTAAATAGGTCCGCGACGCGCTACAAACGCCAAAAAGCATTTAAAAAGGAAGACACCGTCAAATCTGAGGCTACCTCAAGATGCACAGCACGAGTAATTATACACATGAAAATGCATCCATACCTCTTTATTTCATTTATCCGTTGCTTAATGCAAAATGAACCGAAATAGTCCACTTCAGTGTGGGCAAATGGAGCATCAAACATCTGTAGCCTAGCTGGTGGCAAATCAGCCATGGTCTGAGCTTTTGGTTGGGCTCTTCTTCTTTTGCACCAAAGACACTGCTTAATCACCCGCTTCACAGTGACTTTGGGATTGACCACACAGAACCGCTTCATCAAATTGTTTATGTAGCGCTGACACCTTGGTGTGCGGATTGGTCGGAATGGCAACTGTGCACAATTAAATCTGTCAAATCATGCTTCGACGGTAAAATGACCGGGTGTTTGCTTTCAAAGAGTAACTTGGCGTTAGCCAGACGGCCGCCAACACGCAACATTCCTTCGACTAATATCAGGTTTAACTGATAAAGTCCACTAACCTTGAGCAACTTATCACTAACTCTCGATCGTTTAAATTTGGTAAACCATTTCAAAAAATTTCAAAAAATCTTTGCATATATTTTACCAGCTCCGCTACTGCAACTTCCAATTCATCAGAAGTAATCGGAGATCCAAAATTGACACGAGATTCAAGCCCTCCAACGCGATTCAACAAATAGGCTTTGGATCGCAACAGCCATGCCGTTGCTACTTTCAGTCTATAGAAGGACGAAAAATGGGCAATAAGCTTATCACAAGCCGAAGGCAAACCAGGAGTTGTTACGTCGATCAGGATTAAAACAAAACCCTTCTTTTCTAAATCGTAAACTTTGTAGAAATTATCATCAGTGAACTTCGCATTAAACTGTTGTGGCCAATCGCTGACCGATTTTTTAAAAAAGTCCGGGCCGCAAAACCATTCTTTGTCAGACGCATCAGCAGCTAACGCATCAGCAGTACAGCCACGCGAAGCGAGATCAGCTGGGTTCAATGCGGACGGTACATGACACCAATCGTAAACGCATGTATAGCGCTGAATTTGCGCCAAACGATTTCTCAAAAAACGGGAAATTTTTTACTTTCAGCCCTCAGGCTTTGCAACACAATGGTGGAGTCAGTCCAATATATGCAAGGACATGAATGTAACCCCAATTTAGTACGAACAAACTTTGCAAGTTTCACGGCATCCAGAGCAGCCTCCAATTCTAATCTGGGAATAGTGTGCTTTTCTGATCCGGCAAGCAAAGATTGTGCCATAACCAGTGAACAGTGCATTTGTTCATCACGATCTACATATCGCAAGTAACACACAGCACCACTCGCCATGTTTGAGGCATCTGCAAACGTGTGTAACTGAACAACACTAACATTGCTCATTGGCTTTACACAACGAGGAACTACAAGATCCTTTAGACTGCACAAACTTTCCTTCCACCTTTCCTAATGCACGGCATCGGTTGGGGATACAGGTTTGTCCCATTTAATCTTATCATGATACAACTTTCTAAACAGCAGCCTTGCTTTAAGTACCACAGGGGATAAAAAAACCAAAGGATCAAACGCAGTATTGGTGATAGAAAGCAAAATTCTACACGTTGGTAGCTTATTCGGCAGATTAATGGCCAATTGAAAGTCATCACTTTGTACTTTCCATCTCATCCCTAATACTCTCTCACTCGCCACATCTCCGAGCTCGATTTTGGACATTACTTGAGCTCTGTCTTCAACATTGATGCTTTGAATAACAACAAGACTGGTAGAGATTCACTTGTTTAATCGAAATCCTTCACAAGCAAGCAGATTTTGGAGGTCTTTTACTAGCCTTATGCCTTTGTTCTCATTCGCCACTGTTATCAAACAATCGTCGGCATAAAAGCTCTTCTTAACAATTTCGACTACATCAACGCCATAGTTCTTTTTGCTTAGCCGTCTCTAACAGTGCAAAAGCTGCACAACTTGGCGAAGACTTTGCTCCAAAGAGATAAACAGTCATCCGGTAGGGCAAAGGTTCTTTACTAAGATCACCCTGGGGCAACCACAGAAATCTTAGGCGATCACGGTCTTCAGGTGCACACCTAACCTGGTGAAACATGCCCTCGATGTCAGAAACAATGGCTATCCGCTCCTTGCGGAAGCGCAAAAGTACTCCGACTAGTCAGTTGACAAGATCGGGTCCCTTCATGAGCTTTTCATTAAGACTAACACCCTAACTTTTGGTCGCGCCGTCGTACACAATTCTGACTTTGTCAGGTTTATTGGGATTCAACACCGGGTGATGCGGAATGTACGAGACACGGTTTGAAGAATCTCGCTCTTCTTCTGGCACTACTTCTGCATAACCTTTGTCGAGCACTCTTTGCATCTCTTGCGTATATTTTGTCTTCAACATATCATCTCGTTCAAGTCTCCGCTTCACGCTTTCTAATCTCCGTTTAGCTATATCCATGCTGTCGAACGATTTTACAGAAGCGTTTTTCCACAGCAGCGAAAGTTGGTGATGTCCATCCTTGTGAACAATTGACTTACTCATGCAATCATTAGCTACTACATTCTCTGCAGAATATTTTGACCCAAACTTACAAACTTCACAATTCGTTTTTAGCCATGACTTCAGACTGTCTATGTCCGCAGCATCTAGCCCTTCCGACGATGATATAAGTTCTCCCTCTTCAGTCACAAGTAAACCCTCCATAGCATCAACACACTCTGGAGCACGTCCAAGAAGTCACTCTAGCTGTGTTCTTATTGCATGAGGACTCGAGTGAGGATCTGGAGAAATGCGTGTTTCTACAGGAAACTGGGCCAAATAGTGATCGTTTCCTATCAGCAAAGAAACCGTAGCATGGTCAAGTCTAGGCAAAGTGACACCCTGAAGATGGTCAAAACCCAACAGAACTTATGGTCGCCGATCCTGCAGTATGCTTCAAGGAGATTAAGCATCTTTTCATTAGGACAGCCAAATTTTCTAAGCAGTCCGAATCAAATTGAGTGATTTTTGACACTTCTGACAGTCGTTCTTCACAACATCTACCTATGATGTCAGGCTGACCATATCGCTCGTACAAATCTTTCCAAACGTCCTCATATGCTTGACGTTTATCTTGGCCAGGAATGACGAACCACTGACCCGCTGGTCACGTTGTGACCCACTGGTTGAAATTCAATGACCCACCTGATGTTCTGAAATTTCTGGCATTTTTAGTCTGCAACATTAATTTAGGACGGATTAGACCAGTGGTCCCCAAACTACGGCCCGTGCGCCGGATCCGGCCCACGAAGACTTTTTATCCGGCCCGCGGAGCTCTTTTAAAAAATGTATGCAATCACTCTGAGCCACAGCCAAATAGAATTATGTCGGAAATTTTGGGAGAAAAATAGTGAAATCAGGGATCGAATCGAAGTGAAGACCTTTTTTTTTTAGTCTCCAGCTTTGGCCCGAGGAGATCCAAAAATATCTATACTTGGCCCCCTGCTTGAAAAGTTTGGGGACCACTGGGTCAGACGGTGCAGACCTTTTTTTGTCTTCACCTTGAATTTTGGGCGAAATTAGAAATTTTAGATATTGATAGGAAGTGAAGACATTTTTTTTAGTCTTCAACTTTTTTTAGCCAATGACCCACTTAACGTAAGTTTAAAAAAACTGTCATTTTTTGACTCGCCGTATAACAAAGGTTTGCCATCCCTGATCTAGGCCATTAGCATGGTGCTTTATTTTATTATAGACTTTTTTACTACAATGCTGAAGCAGATAAGACAATCTTAAGTCATTACTAGTTACTCTCGCCGCAATATGCACGTCATAGCGATTAACAAAAGCCAAATAATCCAGCGGATTACCATAAAACTTACCAATCGACAACTTTAGTAAGTAGCGTTCACTACCCTCAACAGCTGGCAACCTTGAGGGGACTCCCTGTTGGGGCGGCAAGTAGGCATATACAGTGGTTGAGAATGAGGCTGAATACCATGACAACTAGGCAAATTTTCTGGGGGTCTACCATTAAAACAGTTGGGATAACTAACTTCCTCCAGAGCAAGGGGTTCAAATCTACATGGTTGAGCAGGTTTGGGTGAAGTAGGCACTGACAAAGGATTAGAAGTATGTCTTTCAGGCATTGCGTGGTCCATCGTTGCGCCCGTTGCACGACACTAGCAGTCGATTCAGTTTCCCACGCATTTAACTCGGCTTCAGCCATCTCCAGCTGTCTCTGCCTTTCTCGTTGCTTCTTGTTGTCTTTCTTGTTCGTGCTGTAAAGCTAGTCACGCCAATTGCACTGTAACACTACTTTCCTTAATATGGCTGGAACGGGAACTACCAGATGATGAAGATTTAATTGAGCGAGTGGTATCAGGCACACCTGCTCACCTCGGTGCTTCACTTCTAAAGGGAGTACTGCCAGCATGACCGCATGCATTCGAATCACTCACTTCAGACACGCCTACACAATCATTCACAACAGCGGAGTGAGCCTCAACACCCTCAATCCGTCTATTGACCCGATTTACAACATCTGCATTCCCTTGCACGACATCTATTTTATGCGAAACGCTACCAGGTAAAGTATCAGCGTTCAGTATTTGTACAGTTGGACACATAAAACTATCAAATTCTAAATTAATTTCTTGTAACTTACGAAGTACGTGATTAACGTTTTTACTATCAAATATAAGCAATTCCACGTCACGATACTTTGACCTCAGGTTTCCATCGCAGAAGTTACATCATTATCTTGACTTGCCATAGTGATTGAATTCTTCAGGAAATTTTTGAAACGTTATTTCCTTCGCAAGCGTCTGACCAAAAGGCCTGTGCAAAGGTCATATGCGCTTTATAGAATTTATGCGGGATTATGTCATTCCTGAATAACTGGTATAATGTATCAATATATCTTACAAAAAAATTTGCATTTTACGTAAAAAAGACGACTAGTGCATGCGCAATTTGTTTTGAGATTAAGTCAAAGCTTTTTAAATTACCTGTTGTTAATTTGATTAAAAGTTTGCAACCTTTCAAAATGTTAAATATGGATTTTAAAGGTCCTCTGCCTTCAAAAACCAAAAATTATTACATTTTTACTGTTGTCGATGACTTTTCACGATTTCTATTTTTATTTTCGTGTAAAGATAACAACAAAAATACTACAATAAACTTATTTTGATGATAATTGCAAACGTTACAATTGAAAATAAATCGCTATATTATAATCTGATGTACAAAAATTTTTTACGACCACTCAAGGGTCGTGGACCCAGGTTGAAAACCAGTGATATGGACAATTAATCCAGTAGAAAAAATTTATTTAGAAAGATGATACAGCTGCTTTTTGGAAAAAAACGTTGTCAAGATGGCCAGCGTTTCTTTGCAAACGAAGTTATAATGTTTATCAAAACAGGTTGAATTATGCTGCAATGTGCTTTTCTTGCGCAATCTTATATAAGGTTTTCAATTTCAAGGCAGCTATAGTCTAAATAACAGAACGTTTTAACCAAACCACAGCATGCTTAAACACAATCTCAAATCATATAAGTTAAGCCTTGGGCAGCTGTAATGCGTCACCC
Organism: Diplosoma virens; assembly: GCA_963680785.1. Taxonomy (NCBI): domain Eukaryota; kingdom Metazoa; phylum Chordata; class Ascidiacea; order Aplousobranchia; family Didemnidae; genus Diplosoma; species Diplosoma virens. The sequence goes on along the minus strand of OY796890.1, from coordinate 41,169,382 downwards.
CGATTGGCTATCTGAGATGCCGAGTTATGATTGTCCAGTTGGAAACTTTAGATTTCTTTTTAAACTTTGTAAAGTAATACAATTGTAATTTAAAGCTGCCTAAGAAGAAAATCGCGAAGTAAAGAAAATGATGAGGGGTACGATTTCGACGAAATGATGGAATGACGAATGCAGGAGTTGAACCGAGAGTGCATCGTTTATGGTTGCATCGAAACGGCTTCCCTTATTACTCGACCACGTTGCATAACAACAATCCACGGGAAGGTTGCCACTTGAAGATTTATATTGCTATTCAGCAAATGATACCAAAAATCATTTTAGTCAAAAAGACGACCTGGTTTTGTTTTTTATTTGATGCAAACGCTGCTGTTACGCCATAATAAAGTACAATAAAGTATGTCGGAAGTTATTTCAACATACTTTATTGTACTTTAAAATAAAATAAAGTAATAAAGCAATAACAACAAAAACAAGGCAATACAAAATTAGAATAATATTACGCTAGCGTTACTCCTCCAATGATAACATGTTGGTTTCGGTGTCTTTAATCACCATGCAAAATATTATTCCATAAAAAGTTTCTGAGATTCTATTGTGAAACCGACGTTTTGTCAGAAGTACTAAATGTTTCTTCTAAAATCGACCAAGTCCACTCGTTTTTACCTAAAAGTAACTAAATCAATTTTAATTCAATCATGTTGTGAGAGAAACACTTTATTTCACCTTGCACACATTTGAAAAAAAAACAAAACAAATTTAACAAATATTAAAAATTATATGCTTTGGGCCGTGCAAAGGTCAGGAAGCTTTAAAGAACTTTAAGGTTATTGAATCAAAATGGATAAACGTATAACAGTCAACTATAGGGATATTCACGGTCAATTAAAATTAAATAGATTTAAGTGTACATTCAGCGGGCCGCAAAATAACATTTATATAAAATTTTCTTTTTTTGGTACTAGATCCTATGACCAAATGACAAGTATTAAAATAGAAATTTAAAATTGATTAACTAATAAGAAATCAAGTGAAATGTGAAACTATTAAAAATGTCCATGCTGGAGCTATTTTGAAGTGCCAGTTACGTGAGTCCTTTTTTTTGTGCTTGCTCCAACTCAAAATTTCCAAAATCTGGAAAAGAAGGCTTTTAGTTGCGATTCCAAAACCGATAAAACCCGTAGGAGACTAAATGAGTTATCGACCAATATCTCTGCTCTGCGTCTCATACAAGATCATCGAGAGGCTTATCTACGCACACGTCGAACCAATTATGGATCCATTGTTCTCTAAAGAGCAGACTGGGTTTCGATGCCGAAAGTCAACCGTGGATTACATCATTTACAGACAAAAAATTATCGAGAATTTTTGTTGTTGATTAGTTGATCTGACGGCGGCATGTGACTCTGTATCTGGCACCTTGGATTTACATGGAAGCTGCTTCAAACTTCTGCCAGATAAACACATGGTCAGAATAATCATGGAGCTTGTCCAAAACCGAAGTTTCACCCTTACTACCAATGACAGCAAACAAAGCAGGATTCGCCGTCTGAAAAACGGCGTTCCGTGGCAATCGGTCTTGGCTCTCCTCCTTTTCAACCTCTGTATGTGCGTCTACATCTTCTCTCCACGATTCCACGAAAGTTTACCTATGCAGACGATCTAACATTGCTGCACTCTTCTGGAAACTGGAAGGCCTTTGAGGGAACTTTAAGTCAAGACATGACTACACTTTCATTTTATTTACAAACTTGGAAACTGAACCTCAATCACACTAAGACGGAGACGAAAACTTTTTATTTAAATAACCAATAGGCAAAACATGAGCTAAATGTTTACAACAGCATTAGACTTTTACCAATTTGTCTAAGTCAACTTATTTTGTGGTAAAAGTGGACAGATCGTTTACGTTCCGTCACCTTCAAGTGGCATTGTGCAAAAAACCATCTTAGGGCGTCACGCCGCTGAGCAAGTTGCAGGCTCAGCATGATATGCTGGTGCAAAACACTGCAGACAGCTGCCCTATCTCTGATCTACTGAACAGTTGATTACTGCGCACCAGTCTGGTGTCGCAGCGCTCACACTCGCCTCATAGAATGTGTCCTGAATGACGTCTTGCGCATTGTCACTGGATGTCTGCGTCTCACTCCAATAGATTGCCTAACCATACTTCCAGGCATCCAACCAGTTGAGTTTCTCCGACTAGGAGCGACACTTTCCTTGGCTAACGATGCAACAACCTTGGACTGTGATCATTTGTTAAATTACTAGATTGAACCATTTAGAATTTCTGAAATATTCTAAAATATTTGATCTTCTTTCCACTCTCTTAATAAATCTACAAATTTCCCTTTTTGTCACTAGCAGTATAACTGTTACTACTACTATAATTTTATTCCAAATTACTCCATATTGATTCAAAGTTAATATCTTTTACTATCACTAAAGTCATTAACAACTTATCACTTGATAAGGTAAAAATGTTTGGAAATAACGCAATCAATATTAATTTAGTCAAAAAGCAATGTGAATACAGAAAATTATGCATGGAGTAAGCCTCTTTATGACAAACTCCGCACGCAAAAATTTTAATTGGTCAGTTTATTGGACGTCACTGGACGCAGCAATCAACTGATGTATTCACTTTGTTTCCCTAACGTTACTATGACAGCAGTGGCATCGAATTCTATATAGTTAGTTATGAAAATATAACTACAAAATTTGATTAACCGGTGGGCCACATTGATTGGGTCGCAGGTTGGACATCCTTGCTATAGACCAAGGGTGGGCAACTTCTCTAGTCGGCGGGCCAGATGTGGGAAAATGGAGTCCTTTGCGGGCCGGATTATTACATGAATAGTATTCAATATTTTAATCACATATTTATTCACATATACAAGAAATAAAATAAGAAATCGTGTTTAATATAAAGTTTAAACTTTACAAAGTTTAGAGACCAAAAAATACATAATGAATTTATTATGTGAAGTCAATGAGACATTTGTGGTCGATCAAAGTTGTTAACAAGTTGTTTGAAATCTGGCTGCATGTTTGATGTAGAAATTCTCAGTAAAGACTGCAGGTGAACATCAGTTAGATTGGAACGTAGCTTAGTCTTGTTAATGTTCATGGTCGAAAATGTTTGTTCACAAATGTATGTGGACCCAAACAGAACGAGTAGTTTCATGGCCATCTTTCTCAAGTTGGCAAACTTGGATGTATTCAGTAATGCATAAAATTTGTCAATACTTTCAGATTGGAATTTCTCTTTGAGGGTAGAGTCACACTGCAGATCAATCAGTTCCAGCTGTATAGCATCAGGCGCTTTTTCAAAGTCGGTTGTAAACGGTGATGACACAATATCAAATTCAGCACCAAGTTTTTGAAAGTCCGCAAAACGACGACCAAATTCATTATCCAGTGCGAATATCATATTGGTGTACTTTTCAGTTGACATCATTGGTTGTGCCGTAGTTGCAAGTGTTGCAAAGTGTGTTGTTTTATTCTGACTGAGCTGGCGAGAAAATAGTTTTAGTTTTACCCTGAATGCCTTCACTATTGAGTAGATTTCGTGAGCAAAAGTGCCCTTCCCTTGAAGTTTAGTGTTCAGTTCATTCATATGTTCAAAGAGATCGACTGCAAATGCCAAATCTGAGAGCCATTCTGTTTGTTTGAATTGAGGAAAATCTTTATCTTTCCCTTTCATCTCCAAAAATAGTAGGATTTGCGTTTTTAGGTCCCAGACTCGTCTCAGAACTTTCCCCAAACTCAACCAGCGTACAGCTGTATGATACGGAACACCACTGTGATCCGAGTCGCAATCTTCTAGAAGCGTGATAAACTGCCTGTGATTTAGACCTCTTGCCCTAATGAAATTAACAACCTTTACAACTGGATCAACAACATGTTTCATGTCAAGCACCTTTTTACACAATACTTCCTGGTGTATTATGCAATGTAGAAATATTAATTCCCTGGTGCAATCAACCTCTGCAACACGGTCACTTAGTCTCTTCAGTAGACCAACATTCTTTCCTGTCAATGATGGACAACCATCCGTAGTAACACTGACCATGTTCTGCCATGATAATTCCATTGTACGAAGTGCATTTTTTACACATTCGAAAATATTTTCCCCGGTAGTTGTGTCTTTCATTGATTCCATAGACAGCAATTCTTCGGTTATTTCAAAGTTTTCTGAAATGCCTCGTAAAAAGATGAGCAGCTGTGCAGTATCATCAATGTCTGTGCTTTCATCTAATGCCAGTGAAAACAGTTGAAATGAAGGTACAAGCCCTTTCAATTGTGACGTCAGGTCTTTACCAATTGCTTCAATGCGGCGAGCCACGGTTCGTCTCGATAAACTTACTTCTTCAAACTTCTGTCTGTATTGTGGACAGACTTGATCAGCCACATCGAGCATGCACTTTTTTAAAAATTCACCATCACTGAATGGTTTGCTGTGTTTAGCAATGTTGTATGCGACCATAAAGCTGGCATGAGTGGAAGCTTCCTGGGCCAATTTGCCTTTTACAAATACATTCTGCTGCCTAGCAAGTTTTCTGTCCAGTTCTGTTGCTCTAGTTTGCCGTTCCACTGCCGATAAATTATTACCATAGTTTCCATGTTTCGTTGCATAATGACGACTAATGTTGTACTCTTTCAACACAGCAACAGTTTGATAACACAGCAAACATACTGCTTTATTGCCAACCTTTGTAAAGAAATACTTCGGCATCCATTCTTCGTTAAATGCTCGACACTCTCTGTCAACTTTACGTTTCTTGGGAAATTTCATGGTTAATAAAAGTTAATATAAAATCTAATTTCTATAAAATGTTAAAAATCTTAAATTCTAAATCTAAATGTAACTGATAACAGCTTAATTTAGCAGTTAACAATGTCCAAACGATAAAAGAACATGAAGCGCGTTTCCTATCAACTGCAGCTGACGGCCGAACCTGCCTGTGAGGCAGCGAGGAGCCGAGCCTTATTGATAATTGACGTCATAATGTATGCACCAGCCTGATAAAGAGACGGCAATAGATACGCGCCAATCACGAGGTATTGCGCAAGCCTAGGTGAGGCACGGCTCCTCGCTGCCTCCCATCTGTATTTAAATAGGACATACGCAAATTTTGCAGTTCTAACCATAAAAATAATCGAAATGATTTCGTAACTGATAACAGCTAAAGAATAACTAACACTAACAACAACGTTGTCACACAGTAGTGGGAGATGTTTACAGCACTCTCTGCTGTGACCTAATTTCCAGCAATCGCACTAAGGCAATTGTTTGTTAGGAATGAGGCCTCGGGCTGGATAACAGAGTATGGTTAGATACAGTCTGCGGGCCGATCAAAATCCCATCACGGGCCGGACCCGGCCCGCGGGCCGTATGTTGCCCACCCCTGCTATAGACCATGGTTTTCCGAATCGCACCCGGCTTGCAACTTACGTTCCTTCATTCATTTATTAATCCGGACGGGCAAACAAATTATCTTACTCATTAAGTCATTGATAGCATTACTTTAAACTGGAATATAAAGAATTTATTAAAATTTTATTGCGTTGTGTATGCTCACCTGGCCGTCAGCAAAATTTGAAAAAAAATTGACCCAACATAAAAAGCTTGCCCAACCTGCTATAGGCTGAAAAACAAAAAGTGAAATAACGAAAAAGAAAATTCAAAGCGTAAAATTATGAACACGGTCTGCCAAAGAACATTAATATTTAAAAGTAGGGCTAAAAGAATTCAAATTTAGATTCTGGCCGATAAAGGGGAGTTTTTTATGCCTGCAAGACAAACAGCACCTCTCAAATTATCGCCCATGACTCTGTTAGGCAGCATCTTTTGAAAAACTCTTTCTGTGCCAGCCAATACAGTGACGCCAAATTTTTTATTCTTGCCCGAGGACGTACTTCTTTCCCCTGTCCGCTTTTAAAGATACTGTTATCTAATCTTTTAACCTAATTTATGTCGACACAAGGAATTTCTTTGTAGTATAAAAGTCATTCACTAACGCTCTTTTTCTTTTTCTTCTGTTTGGTCGCTTTTCTCGACTAATTATTGAACTAAGGATCATACATTGAACTAATAGCAAAATTAATGAAGAAGTTTTTAAAATTCAAATTGATTAATTATCACTTAAGAAATTTGTATAATCGACTCTGGGAAAATTTTTCTAATACTTCATAAAATGATAAGATTTAGATAGGGAAATAATTAGTTGATTCACAAGGATTACGTACTTTTTTGTACATGGGAATAATTTCAGCAATTTTCAAACGAAGCTTTTTTATTAAGACTCACAGTAAATATTTCAGTTTTATCCATAGTAAAGCGAAATTCCGCATCAACCGAATCCGGATTAACCAAATCCGAATTAAACGAGGTCTACTATTTCATTTTTATTACTCAGTATCGGGAAATAATAGATTTATTATACTAAAGAAATTTTGTTTCAACATCCAAAATTTTGTGGGGTTTGTGAGTTTTAAGCAAAACAATAATATTTTAACCTCTCTTGAAATAATTGCATAAAAACATGAGTCTTTGAGGTTCGTGGATGAAAAAACAAACAAAACTTTTGACTTAAATTAATAAGTTTATTTTCGTTTGCATTTTTTTACCTATTGTAGCCCAAAAAACGTTTAGCTTATTTAAAATATCTAAATTATTTGATAAAACATTACCATCACCATCGTGCAACTTCTTGGGAGGAAAGTATCGTTTAATCTTAATATTACTTATATAATATATAATCTTTCATAATTTATTGGTATTGTTTTTATGTCTAGTAGTAATTATAATAATTATGTTTGGCCTTTTCAATCATCCGATGTAGCACATTGCGATAAGATTTACAGTATATCCATCAAATTTTTCCATATCATAATGTCTGATGAGATTTTTAAATAATCTGTTTTAGTTATTCAGCCTCTTTATCTTTCCCTTAGTTCCGCCTAAACCATTCTGCTTCAAAACCATAGACAAGTTTAAGATAATATTACACGATAATGCCGCTTTTTTATACAAAACGTACCGTTATCATCACATTGTTAAAGATGACAAAACATCTGATGTAGAAAAGACCCTTAATAGTTTACCCACTACAAAAAGTACTAAAGTATCTACTGGCTATAAAGTGCGCAAAAAAGCTCCTGCACCTGACTTGATCCTACTCAAAACTAGACCGGAAAGGCGGGAAAAGTACTTAACTATAACAAATGTAGACCTGTGATGATATTGCTGTAAATAAATGGTTCTAGGACACTTAACCCCTAGTCACATACCTCCGGTCATATACCTTCTGGGATCTTAACATTTGATCACATACGACCCCCGGTATATGACCAAACTAGGGTGGTATATGACCAGAGGGTAAGTGACCAGGGGGTAAGTGGTCTGATACCAAATAAAAAAACCCTTTGAATTCGATACAAAAAACAAAAACATGTCGCAATGCTTGCAATAAAAACTTCCAATGACCCAAGAATTATGCAAAGAAATGATTGTTCTCAAAGCAGCTGCAATGCTGCATGATACTGATGCGGAGTTTGCAATTATTGAGTTCGCTCACGAAGCTAAAAGTAGGCGCAAGTATCGAATACTTTTTTAAAAAGTAACGAGGTTCTGGTACTTCGGTACAGGTAACGATACTTAAAAAGTACCACGGTACATTAGTACACGGTGCTTCCCATCTCTGCTTATAATGTAAAGTATGAAATAAAAATAAAATTTGACTTTATTGAAGTAATTGCATTGTTACAATAAAAAAAAACAAATTATTACTTGCATATTGCCACTACTAATAAAGCTAATTTATTTTTAAATAAAAAACTCCACTTAATTAAAGAATCAAAAATATTGTAACTTAAATAGACCTGGATTTTGATGTGTTATAATTATTTGATGTTGCATCGTCATCATCAAGCACATATTTATTTTCACGGTCATCAGAAATTGAGATGTCATGAGGACTGTCACTCAGATCACTATCAATATTGTTACGGTTTCTTTTGCCATAAAAATTTTGTATATCCATCATAAAGGTTTATATTTATATAATTATTATATTCGTAAAGAAAAACTATAATTTATAATCAATGAGTGATTCTTAAAATTAACTTAGAACTTTTTCTGGTTAAAATGGCTCGTTTTCTTGAGTACTATAGTAGTTGCCGTAATGCAGACTAACTTTTTTGGAAAATAGAATGTGGTAATCTCAAGTATTTTATGGTAAACATGAGCCCCCGGCCATGAGGTGCGGCCTTGGTCTACAACATAGTGGATTCTATGTATTCCTTGCGCGGTAAAGCCAGGAATAACTTGTAAGCTGCTTAGAGTCGCGTTGTTCTGCGTCTTGTTTGTCTATTGGTGATGACTCCTGCGTCGAAAACCACATGTAGTTGGTTTGATTCGCAGTGAGATAAGCATCACTGACAAGCTTTAACAATAGCGAAACTCCAGTCTGGTGCTTCTCACATTTTAAGCGGCTTGGTTTCTACGTAAAGTATTTTACAAAATAAAAACTTGTGAGCCACATCTGACCCACAGAGCGTATTATAAATAATTTGTTCTTGATATGCTCTATGAATCACATATGATTTACAGGTTTTTATTGTGTTAAAGACTTTATATCAACACATTCGACTGTATTTGCCATATAAGTTATTTGGTCGTAAGAAAAACATAAATTTAAGAATAGATATAAACCTTTGTGTAAAAACTGTATAAAAAACTCTTTTAGAGTTTTTAAAATGAATTCATAAGTTGATTAAAACTTTCACGAGCTGTCATTTTGTCAGACATATGGAGATGATTAAACCTTTCTAAAGATCATTATTAAACTCTTTAATAATAAAATTCAACATGTCACGAATAAATTTACTATCATTAATGTTTTGAACACTTTTTGGTTGCTTAGTCTAAGCTATAAGAAATATAGGTAGATGATACGAAATGTTATAATACATTATTCCAGAGGTCATTATGTTGCTTATGTTATTAAAACAAATATGATCTATTAAAATTTTTGAATTTTTGCATGTTCTAATTGATTGACTGATAACACATTTTATTGAGCATGTTAGAAGATCATTTGCATAATTTCTAATTTGAACGTCATTTTCAATTTGAAACAAATCTATGTTAAAGTCCCTAAGACGTAGTATTTTATATTCTGCGAATTGAGCTCGTGACATATTTCTGTTATTGAGTGGGAGAATTGCGATATTAAGTCACGTGCCATAGTAGTTTTACTGCGCCGTGATTGGTTTTATCAAATGTTGTGGCGCTTGCCTTGAATATTCGTCGTGCAAACTTTCAAAACTGGTCAGTTAGGTTTTATTTTTTAGTTCAGTTACAAAAAAACTTAAAAAAGTAATAGGCATTCGTGTTCTATTAAAGTAACTTTTAAAATTTAAAACTACTTGGCTTATACTGTACGTCTTGTGAAAGATGAAGTAAACACAATAAATAGAAGTTTAAAAAAAATTAAGTTGTATCAGTATTTTATCGCTTACTTATAAGCATACTCTGCAGACTGTGGTGAGATCTAAGGTTAAACTGCATTTTAGCCTGTCTGGAACATTATCAGAAAATTCCAAACAACAAAGAAAGTCGCAGATTTGCCTCGAACAGGTCGTCCATGATGCACTGTTCGAGGCAAATCTGCGACTTCCTTTGTTGTTTGGAATTTTCTGATAATGTTCCAGACAGTTGCATTGGGCATGTCTAGAATTCTTGAGATGAGCGTGACTTTGTGTCCTTGGGAATGCATTTTCAAAATCGTTTTTCGCAAATCGATTGAAAACATTTTTAAACAAAAATTATACAGAACTAAAATATAACCAATACAAATATTTATAGTTAAAGAATTTTTCAAAATCTCGTATTCATATCTCTCAAATCCTATTTTAAAAATTTCCCAAGACTTATGGGACACCCTGTATTTGAAGTTGCTGCAGCTCTGCAGCTCCTATGAGCGAGAAGCCACTGTTGTCTATAATATGAATATGAAGGCTCGTTTCCACTACGAGCGTGAAATAGAGCATTTTTTTTATTTTATTATCTTTCCGCGCATAAAATTTAAGCGAGCGTAAAGCGAAGCAAAAAAATAAATAAAACCAACAAAGAATACTCCATTCCACGCTTGTAGTGGAAACGAACCCTGAAGCTTAAACAAAACTTATAGTTTGATTTGTAGCCTTGTTAACTTTTTTGTATTTCCAACCTTGTTGAAACACTATTGTTGAATTCTTGATTCTATTTAAGGAACAAACGATCAAACCTTTCTATCTTGATTAACGAATTTAATCACGGTTCATGTATACATGCATCCCACAACAAGGTGTACACAATACAATAAACTTATAAGATAGAAACATTGTTTTTACTTTATTTCCTTATTCAAATAGAAAAAATAATTAATTAATATTATTCTTTAATTATAAAAAAATAAACAATTAATCAGCATTATTATTTTTTATTTTATACTTCTTAACACATGTCTATACCGAAAATCTCGTCACCAGAAAATTGAAGTTATTTTTATCATGACCAAATAAATTCTTTATCAAAAAATAAAGGGACAAATAAATAGTTAAGCCAATTATTAACACTCTCCCCTCTAAATTATCGAGAAATGAATGCAATTTAGCTTCGAGAAATTTACAAACACAAACAAATTTATTTTTTGAACAGTTTATCAGTCATTAATTTAAACCTTCCAGAGGCGCCACATTGCGGATATCTCTGTCAAAGGTTCGCCCATCCGCAAGTTTAAGTTTAATGCGGCGAACATGTCCGTTTGTATCAGGAAAGGTCTTTATAACAACCGCTTTCGGGTAATCACGACGCCCAACATCTACCTCTTCTTTTAATAGGACAATATCGCCTTCCTTGAGATTTGGCTTCACGTCATGCCAGCGATGTCTTATTTGCAGCCACGGCACATACATTTGCAGCCATCTTTTCCAAAATTGTTCAGAGACTGCAATTACAAACTTATAATTGCTGCGATACATTTCAGCTTTGTTAAACTCATGAACAGGTGAATCAGGATGTAGATTACCGCTCAGTATAGATAAAGGTGTCAAAACACGCCAGTCTTCGACCTCGTTACTTAGTTTCGTAATAGGTCTACAGTTCATTGTCGCTTCAACTTCACACATTATGGTCAACAATTCAAAATCACTTGGCGTTCTACCCTTCAAAGCCGTTAGTCCAGTAATGCCATTGTATATAATAGCAGCCATAACATTTTTCACAGTTCGAATTGCTCGTTCCCAATTCCCACCTGCATGTGGATTTGCAGGAACATTGAATTTCCATACAACGTCAATACACTTCCGCGACATACACCGCGACACAAAATTTTTATCGATTTTGTCAAAACAAATTTTAGGTTTTTGCATTTTGCATTGTTGTAATAACTTCTTAAATTCTGCATCGCAGCCTTTAAAATTAGTGCCTTGATCCGAAAATAAACTACGACAATACATGCCACGTCGAGCGGTAAAACGCATGAAGCATTGAATAAACGAATCGGTAGATAAATCAGGTACAATTTCGATGTGACAGGCTCGACTTGCCATACATATAAACAGCACCCCCCAACGTTTCACGATACTACGGTTAAGTTTCACAGCAATTGGCCCAAAAAGATCGACGCCAGAATTTTGGAATGGGAACTTAGGTGCGTTTACACGGCATTCGGGTAAATTCCCCATTATTTGTTGTGCAGCTTTAGCACGTCTAAATTTACAATATTGGCAATTACGTAAATACTTTTTCACAGTGCTTAAACCGTAGCAAATCCAGAACCTTTGTAACAACTTACACAAAATGTAATTGGCACCAAAATGATTCGACATGATATGTTCATGCTTAATAAACATTTCTGTTATAAAATTGGCTTTTGGTAGAATATATTGGTGAACACTATCATTAGGAAGTGAAGACTTTACAACACGTCCACCAACACGTAGCACATGCAAGGTATGATCATAAAATGGCAATAAATTTTTAATTTCCAACAGCTTGGCTCGTACACTCCCACTACACGACTTCAAAGCATCATCAAAACCACGCTGCCCAATGATCGATAAAATGTCAAATCCGAAATAAGATTCCTGGGCCATTCTTATCAAATCTAATTCGGCCAATTTAAACTCTTGGCTTTTTATACAGCCAACTTCAACGGACATATTTAACTTAAGATTTTTAGTATGCAATTTACTAACAACATACCGATAACGGTATACAATCATTTTAATGCAACTAAACAAATCTGAATAGCGCTTAGCAATATTATAAAAATACGCAGGTATCCTGTGATCAATCTCATTTTTACACAGCATCTCTTCATTCTCAATTTGTGAATTAATACACGCCTCAGTATTCTCACCACTATCAATTTCAAGGCAAACATCTGAGCATTCATCATTAACATCATCGGCCACCTGACAAGCATTCACTACTTGTTTTTTATCAAAACCACTATGCATTGATTGTTCATACAGAAATACAGGACCTTTAAAGTAAACACAACTAGGATCAGCCTTTTTTGGGTCAATACCACGAGAGCACAGGTCGGCTACATTTGATGATGTTGCCACATAACACCATGTATCGTCACTAGTAAGACGATTGATTTCAGCTATCTTTCGAGCCACATATTTCTTCAGCCTTAACTTATGATTCTTTATCCAATCAAGCACAACTGAAGAATCAGTGTGTAAATAACCTTTTGATATAGGAAGCTGTATTGAACCTTTTATATTCCGGTGCATGTTGGCTCCCATAACTGCAGCAATTAATTCCAATCTGGGAATACTGAGTGTAGATTTTCTAGGAACAACTTTTGATTTTCCCATCACGAATGCAACATTGCATAAGTCATCCTTTGTCATTTTCAGATATGATACACATCCCAAGCCTTTTTCTGAGCTGTCGCAAAGGGTGTGCAGCTCATAAACGTCTGCTTCAATATCCCAATAACATCTTGGTATATTCAGCCTTTCTAAGCATGGCAGACCTGCAATCCATTTTTCCCACGACTTCAATATGGTGGTGGGAACAGGATCATCCCAAAGTTCAACTTCTTCACAAACCTTCTGCAGAAGTATTCTTCCCTTCAGCATGTATGGAGCACATATTCCAATAGGATCAAAAATTTGTGCTATAGTACTCCACAGACCTCTTTTAGTTTTTGGTCTTTCCTGAATGTTAACTTTTGGAGATAACGTCTTCTTTGATGGATTCCACTGTAACCCAAGAACTTTGCAATTCGAATTGTCTTCAGACGTCAGATCTTTCGAATCTTTCACAAGCAATTTTCTATCAGGTTCTAAACATTCGAGAATTTCGGGATGATCAGATACAAATTTTCTCACCTCAAATCCTCCAGACTTCAATAACTCAACTAATTCACTGGCTCTGGCTTTACCTTCTTCAACATTCTTACATGAAACCAGACCATCGTCTACATAGAAACTGTTTTTGACAAGATTTACTGTTTCAGGTGAAGCTCCGACATCATTATCTGTAGCAGTCTTCTTAAGACAGTAATCAGCCATAGACATACTACAATTTAGCCCAAATGGAAGTCTTTTAAATCGGTATGTGATCACTGGTGCTTCAAAATCATGATTTTCAAACTATAGAATTCTCAGTAAATCTCTATCTTTTTCATTTATTCCACATTGCATGAACATTTCCTGGATATCACAAGAAAATGCCACAGGAAATCTTCTGAATCGAATCAGTATATCAGAAAGTCTTTGTAAATCATCTTTTCCTTGATGCAGCAACGAATTTAAACAAACATTATTACATTTTGCCGAACCATCATATACAAGTCTTCTTTTGGCTTGTTTTGTAACAAAATGAGGTATGTAGAAAACTCTAGCATTTTTCTCATCATCATCCGTGTCCACACGTTCAATTTTGTCAGTGTCAATTAACTTCTGGATAGCATCACAGTAAAATTTTTGAGTTGCTTCGTCTTTCTTCAATGAACGTCTTTGCTGCATTAAGCGGTGTTTTGCCAAACCTTTTGTATAAGGCATTTTGTTTAAATTGCTTTTAATAGGCAGGCTCAAAAAGTATCTGCCATCCTTTTTCATAATTGATTTATCATACAGCTTTGTACAAATAACATCATTTGCGGAAGGAGCAGTATCTTCATCGTCCGGAGCAGTCTCAAAATCGTAACTCATCCACTTTTCAATTTCCGCGTGTAACAACTCACAAGTGTCAGCATCACCATTGCATAGATATGCTCGATCATTCATGTACACATTGTCGTGTTCCATCATACAAATCTTGTTGCAATGAATATCGCTGCAACTATTTAACTTATCATAGACCGGTGCATCAACATCACCTCCATCACGCGCACCAGTATGACCGACTAGCAGCCATCCAAATTTGGAGAGTTTAGCAGCGACTCTACACTCTTTGCCACGTCTCACTTCAGTTACATCTAAGAGCTCTTCATAGTTACTTCCAATCAAAAGATCAACATTCTTCGTCTCGATTATTGGAATTTCAATGTCTTTCAGATGTGGAATTTTGCTGAGTTCAATGTTTTCCTTTTTACCTGGATTATTGTGACTAGCAACTTCTTCAACACATACCACATCTTTTAACTCAAAAGAAGGACCTTCATCTACACCACAAACTACAAGATCAACTTTACAACCATCTTCTCTAGTGCAAGCATTAGCTGTTGACAATTTAACGCAGGACTTCTTCTGTGCATTAACAGGTATCTTGAGCATTTTAATCAACCTTTTAGTTGCCAAAGTATTATCCGAACCTGTGTCTAGCAGACAATTTACTTTCACAGATTGTTTTGAAGCTTCCGAGTGCACGACAACAGGAATGATAGGCAAAATTTTTCTTTCACTATTTAATATAGCACTGTGCACCTTGGCATTCACACCATCAGCATCAGTCACCAACTCATCATCTTTATTTTCTTTCACAGTACAGTTAGACTTATCATTCACACAGAGCAAGAAATGATGATCATCACTCTGGCAAGCACGACAACAATATTTAGATCTACACTTGGACTGTAAATGTCCCGAGTTAAGGCATTTAAAGCAACATTTGCTCTTTTTTGCTATAGACCATTTGTCTTTCACATTCAACTCTCTAAACTTATCACACCTCCACAAAGCATGTACATTCTTAAATTCACACTCAGGTACAGGACACAAAAATACATTAGAATTTTGAGCATATGTTTTAACAAGAAATTGTTTAGCAGGACGTTTTTTCTCAGCATTAGTTTGGTTAAAGTCATATTTTGATTTTACATTACTTATGTCAGTTTGCATCAAAGGGTGCGAAATTAGCTTTAACTGTTTTTCAATGAAACACAATAAATAATCAAAACTAGGCATAACAATACATGCATTACATAAAATTTCAGCAAGTTTATCCTTTGTACGCTTGGGTAAACGAGCAATCACTTTTTTTAAAACCCCAGGCGAATCAAGCATAGAATTTTCATTAGTGTCAGCAAAAAGCGTTTTTATATCTTCTAATTCATTCATAAAAGATTGAAATGAATCTAAATTCCATTTAACTGGTTCATTTCTGGTAATATATGAAATATGAGCTTCTACAACAAGAGATGATTGACCAAAAAATTTGTGAAGCTTATTGAGTGCAGTGTTTAATGCAACTTCAGGATCTCTAATCCTATCACAACAACGTATAGCATCAGTGGCTTTACCCGAGCAACGTGACTGAAGAATATCATATATCAAACCATACTGTTTGCCATATAAGGAGATAACTCTCTCCATACCATGCCGAAAAGCAATGTAGTGTTTTGGATCACCATCAAAGGCCACCTTTGACCCGCTTTCCATTAACACTTTACCAGCTAAATAATTGTCACCAATTCCATAATTTAAATTAGCAGTGTGATTGAGTTTATGACTATTTAAGTCATCAATATCAAATACACCATCAACATCTTGCTCTGCTACAGACTTTATTTTATTAGCCTCCAACACAATATGTTGTTGCTCAACATCATTACAGGTGTCTGTAGCCAGAGTTTTTATATTTGCACTCCCCTCATGCACAACATTTACATGAGAGCCTACTTTTTTTAATTCATTCATTGAACAATAATTTTTTATTGGTGAAACATGCACATTAGAACCATAGTCAAAATTACTATCATGGTTTAAGTTATGTTCTTGAGTTTTTGTTAAGTTATCACTCACCACAAGTTTGTTTGCAAGTTCAGCTTCAAGCATTTTCTTCTTGAGTTTTATTTTTTGTATTTTTAAATCTTCTTCAGCCATTTTGACATTATTTTCAGTTAACAAAGCAATTTGTTTAGGAGTCAAATTTCCCTTTATTATCATTGATGACAACAGTCCTTTTGATTTCCTTGACATGCAGCTAGATCTGCTACTAGAGTTTTTAACAGTGCCTTTACTACTTGTCTTCAAAAGATTGTCAAACAGATTCTTCTGTTCTGCTTCAGCTTCAATATAATGATGTTTAATAATTGAGTATTGCACTTCTGCTGAGTTTCGTTTGTCAAAATATTCTTCAATCTTATCATTGTCCTCATCAGGATTTAAGTTACCAACATTGACTTCTATGAATTGAAGCAATTCTTCAAAGCATTTAGTTATTTCTATAAAGACTTCTTTAATTTTTTGAAAATCTTTTTTATTTGACAACAATTTTGAAAATTCACAAGCTGCTTTGTTGAAGCTTCTATTTAACTGTCTCATATTTCTTTCAGACAATGGCACATTCACTTTTTTCAAAACATTTTCTTCAGCAGCTTGAGAAGTACTAGCACCTTGATCAAGTGACATAACAACTTTTTTTTTTTTCTTATTATTCAAAAAGAATAATGAAACAATGTTTCTATAATGTTGAATTCTTGATTCTATTTAAGGAACAAACGATCAAACCTTTCTATCTTGATTAACGAATTTAATCACGGTTCATGTATACATGCATCCCACAACAAGGTGTACACAATACAATAAACTTATAAGATAGAAACATTGTTTTTACTTTATTTCCTTATTCAAATAGAAAAAATAATTAATTAATATTATTCTTTAATTATAAAAAAATAAACAATTAATCAGCATTATTATTTTTTATTTTATACTTCTTAACACATGTCTATACCGAAAATCTCGTCACCAGAAAATTGAAGTTATTTTTATCATGACCAAATAAATTCTTTATCAAAAAATAAAGGGACAAATAAATAGTTAAGCCAATTATTAACAACTATCTAGATACATGAATCACCCAAGATTTTGCGGCCTATGTCCGTCAGTAATTTTTTTATTTATAAAAACCCTCACGTACCCGGTTCATGACTTTTTCAATTGTTTGAATCTGCCTGGACCCCTTATCGTAATCTTTTTTGTCTTGAGTACTACCATCAAAAATCATCACATATATAATAACATAGAAAATTAATTATTAAAAGAAATATTAAAAGTCTTTTAACAGAAATCTATTATCCTTTTCAGCAAAGTCAAATTAACGATTTTATTTAACCGATCAAACTACAATTAAGAAATCAATTAATAAAATCAGTCAAAGTTCAATGGGCTAAATATTTAATGAAGAAATTAAAAAGTAAAACCAACTAACTCATAATAGAAAATTGATTTCAAGCTATGAAGGTCATTATCAGTTTTTTATTTAAATAGAATCTTTTAGAAACTAAAATTACAAAAAATACTTAATATTGCTTAATAATAAAGAATAATTAATCATTTACTAGATTGCTTAATTATTAGAAATGCGCAAAAGAATACAAGTCTTTTCAATATTAAGATCGGTTTTAAATTTTTCAATAAGTAAACGTTCTTTAATTAATAAGTTGCGCCTTTAATAATAACTTTAATTAATAACTTCATTGGCGCAAATGTTTATTCGTATATCACCGAATGTGCAACATATGCCGATGCTCTGAACAAGCTGGAACGTGCTCATGCCAAACCAGTAAATGAAATTTATGCCAGACATCGTCTTAATACAAGCCGAAACTAAATAATCTCTTGAGGACTTCCTGCAAAGACTGAAGATATTTAACAATGATTGCAATTTCCTAGATGTTGCAGCGTCGCAATGTAAAGAAGCTGCTATAAGAGATGCATTTATTGCGGGACTTGGCTCGCCAAACATAAGACAAAACTTCCAAAAGATAAGATACAGTATATGGTTAGAGAATGTATTCAACAAAGTAAAATCCTTACAACAAGCACAAAAAATGCTAAATCTTATAAAGTTCGAGATGCTGAGAGAATAGCTACGTCGCATTTGTTAATACCAAAAATATTCAACCGTAAGAAAATATTCATGTTTAAACTGTTCAACTCAATTTACGAAAAAAAAAATTTACAAAAGAAATAAAAGCTAATAAACATTTATCCTTTTTAGATTTGGATATTGATAAAACAGCAAATAATTTTTAAACAAAAATCGACAGAAAAGCAACACAAACAGGCATTTACACAAAATGGGACAGCTATGTACCTTTACAATACAAACAAAAATTATTAAAAACTTTATTACATCGTGCTGTTTATTTATGCAACGACTACAAACTTACGAGCAAAGAATTTCAGACCATATGTTCTACTCTTCAAAATAATGGCTATCCTATTTCTTTAATAGATAAAAATATTTTTATCTTTCTCCCAAAACAGATCGTTTAGATTCGACTTCTCAATTGTCTTCAATTCAAACCTATTATTTTAAATTACCTTACATACATACAATGTCTGATCAAATACCGGTAACCAAAGAAATCAAGTCCTTTTTTAAAAAAAAATATAAATTTCAAAATTGATTTTTGTTAAAGAAACATTCGACATTGGTAAATGTTTCAACTATAAATACAAGCAAAAAACGATTACTGTAATTGTTATATTGTAATCCAGTGCTTTTCAACCTTTTCGTGCGTGAGACACATCTTGGGACTTTTTCAAAATTAGCGACACGTTTAGACCAGAGTGCAGATTTTGACTTTCTTCCCTAAAAAGTAGTGTCCACTAAAAATTAGCTTGCGTAACAATAGACTAATGTTTTAAAAAATGTTTCGCTGCACACAGGTTGAAAACCAGTGGAGTATTTTATGAAATCAAATGCAATTGTGGAAAAAGCTATATTGGAGAAACTAAAATGAATCCAGGTACAAGACTCAAGGATCACAATCCCAATTCAATTAATCAAGAAACAGATTATCAATAATCCTAACCATTACATTGACTTTAATTAACAGTTTTATCAACTGCAAATCATTTGCCCGAATTATTAATTCAAGAAAGTTCACTTATTGAAAAGTTTGAACCCGAGCTTAATAATAATAAAAGTTGCATCTCTTTGTACATATTTGTCACACTTCATTCCTAATAATTTTTATCATGGCGATATAGCTTATTTTTCGCCTTAAAGTAATTCAAAGTTTTGCTATAACATAGAAATTGTTTTGGCAAGTTATAATCGCTTTCGTACTGTATTATTTAATTATTTGCTTGCAATTGTTCGAATGCAACTTTTTTTTTTTCTTTAGCCAGACGGTGGTGACGTATGCGCTTTGTCTGTATCGCATGACCGAGTTAAGTGCGATCTGGAATGTTCTCGCTTACCATCGAAAATGCGTTCTAATTTTAAGGCGTGACCGAAGCGTTTTCCAGACAGTTCCAGCCAATTTGTGTCATGTGACTTGTTATGTATATGTATGTGCGCATGCGAGGACGACGGCGAGGCGATGACGTGTGAGACGACGAAAGAGAGACGAGTGAGACGCATAAAGCGAAAAGTGTCGCTGTGAGAGAAAGTAGAATTTGGGACGAGTGTTGAATTTATTTTGCGCCAGCGTTTTTGGAGTTGTGTTCTACGGAGGTAGAATCATTTTGTGTTAATTGAATCAAGTTATACCGTTGATTTTGCTTTGCAGTTTGGCAAAGCGTGGAATGAAATTTTCGTCGGTCGTGAATTTTATAATACATTAGTTTTAGTTAGAGACAGTGGTCTCTGTTTGTCTGTGAAAAAGAGTCTTTAACAAATCAATCCGAGCTTTTGTTTAAACCAACTGTAGAAAAGCTTTAGGCTCATAGCGGACTACTTCTTGAGCCGGAATAAAATAAAATTAGACACAGCTTTGTTTCTGCGCAGGTATTCGGGTTGCCTTGCATAACTGGTCCTTTAGGATTCCCAAACAAAGTCTGCGACAATATTTAATAATTGATTTACTAGATGATTAAACATTCTTTATTACGCAATATTAAGTTTCTTTTTAGTAACTTTGCCTTTTTACGTTACAAGTTTAAGAAATGCATTTTATTATTTTAAAGATTGTTAGCTAGGAAAAATTACTTACAAAATAAGTAGGGAACAGTCCTAACTCTGCCACTGCTTTAATGATTATGACTAAAGTAACTTTTGACCTATAGTACTGTATATTCAACTGATCGAGAAATTAGCGTAATGCGGTCGTAAACAGCAAAGTACGAGTACCAAAGCAATATTAGTCGAAATCGAATGAGTCTTTGTACTTTTGCACAATAAAGTGTCATTTATCTGCATGGTAAGAAATCAAACCACCCCTGTGTGTGAATGTTCTCAATCAGTTGAATATATTATAGGTCAAAAGTGATTTTGTTCATAATCGTTAAAACAGTGGCAGAGTAAGGAATGATTTCCTATTTATTTTTCTATAGCATTTTATTATCATTTTTGACAATGAGTTAAATTATGTACAATTAAATAAAAAGCTAAAATTAATAAAATGATAACAGCAGTATTGACTCTTTGTTTTATTTTTAAAATATTTGAATATTTCCATTAGAGTTTCTTATTTAAATAAAATCTTTTCTTATTAAATATTTAAATAAAATAAAGAGTACAGCAGCGTGGGATAGTAACAAGATAAACCCTCGGCCCCAGTCCTGTTTGTGTCTGACCTGGAATGGATGCACGACGACGAATCCTAATTTTTATTGTTTTGGACTTTTTTCTTTCTTCGCCGATTAATACTCACATGTGATTCGTTCACAGACAAAACATATGTAATTAAATTTAGACCAAAAAGTGCTTTAAGCAGCTCGCTTTATTTTAATAGTAGACTTCAATTTTCTGTTATGTCTTCAATTTTCTAATATGTTTTATGTTTTGTAAATTCTATTTGAATAAATGAATGATTTTAATTATATATACATAGTATAGTGAATATTTGAACTGAAATCTGGATTTATTGTGGAGCTTTATTTTTATCAACGTTATACTGACTGCAGCGGTATCGTGGCCCAACA
Organism: Diplosoma virens; assembly: GCA_963680785.1. NCBI lineage: Eukaryota > Metazoa > Chordata > Ascidiacea > Aplousobranchia > Didemnidae > Diplosoma > Diplosoma virens. The sequence continues at coordinate 41,148,049 of OY796890.1, read as the reverse complement.
AACCTGGTAAATTTATTTGTTATACTGTTTTTGTGAAACTACCAATAGTTAAATAATTGTTCTTTAATAACTGTCGTAAATTTTTAATTACTTTATTGATATATTAAATACTTTTGTGTTTTCAAAAGAACAGTACGTACGTACGTACTTCGTAATATTCGTCGTTTATATGTACGTACATACATAAGTGTATCGCTTAGTTACCAAGCGCTATATCCTGTACGTGTGCTTCAACAAGAAGATCAGCCGAAGTTTGTGTTGATTGAATTATCATTTATTCAAATAGAATCCCTGCGATAATGTAGTTGGCGCCTGGGCCATCGCCCTTAAAATAGTTCATTTAAAAAACTACAATTGGTTTATGATATATAAATGAGTAACTTGACACTATAAAAGTTTTGGCTCTCTAGTAAAACTTAAACTATAATCTTCCATTGAATATTCTCCCCATAAAAATTGTTTTGGGACTGTTTTTGCTTTAAAGTAGTTATAGTAAGGGGCGCCGGAAGCGAGGGGGACGGCAGAGTAAAATTTGTTCCCAGCCTTTTTAAAACGGGAGGGCATAGGTGGGCAAATTAGTATACTTTGAAATTCGCTGTAGAAAAGCATTGGATTTGTTAGGTCTCAACAGACATATAAACTCGATCAAATTATTAAATTGATTGGAGCTGAAGATCTTTTTACTTCTTTAGTCTATACTAGTTTATTAAGACGAAAACCGTGGAATTAAACACAGATTTAAATTGATGACTTTTTTTTGAACGCGCAATCAAAGTGGCAACTCTGTAAAATATTGCAATATCAAGATTCGGGAAATTTTCAAGAAAATTTGGACAAGATTGTATTGCCTTCCCCTCTCCAAAAATTTTTCAGCGCCCCTGGTTACTGGCCAATGATAAACAGCGAATAGGCAAATGTTTTATTTGTGTACCAAAACTTTTATTGTCAATAATCCACAATCAAGTACGTTTGGTTTATAGAAATAATGAAGGACAGATACACACAATTTATTTTGCCCAAAACCATACAATGAGAAAATCACAAATGAAATGCAATGCAAAAAAAAGGCAAGGAAGCATTAAACTACCTTAGTATTTACTAGTCAAGATGCTTCCTGATTATATTACAATTATTAATAACAATTGTGTTGGTGCGAGTAAAATTTATAAAAGAAAAAACAACAAAAAGCAAAAAAAAAATTTTTAACATAACAAAATTTTATAAAACAACAACAAAAAAATTTCAATCGCACTTGTATTATGCATATAAGATAAGATTAGGCCTGAGCATTTTTTATTTACATGAAAGTTCATAACTGGGCTTACATTGTAGATATTGCGAAGACTATTTATATTCAGCATGACTTAAAAAACAAAGTATTCTATTTATTAAATAACATTTGCTAAAATAATAGGAGATAATAAAGTTTGAAAACTTAATATTAATCAATAAAACTTTTTAAAATTGTTTTTTAAATGCATTCCAATGTAATTTTTACAATTTTGGTTTTAGTTTTGACTAAATCTTTGTACCTTTGTATGAAATTACCAAGTTTTTAACATTCTCGGTAAAAAAACACAGAGTCAGATACATGTACTTGTTTGGTATGGTAAGAGTGAATTTCAGAGATTAAAAAAAACTTAAAACATTTTTAGTGTTTCTTTTAGTATACAGTAATTTTTGTATTTTAGTATACGCTTATACTATAGTTGTTTCTTTTTACTATAGTTTGTTTTTTTACATGTATTATAATTTTGTTATTTACTATAGTTTGTTACTATACTATTTTGTTGCTACAGTCGTTTTTTATATTTCGTAGTTTGTTTGTTTGTTTGTTTGTTTCTACCTATTTTTATGTTTGTTTCTTTTCGTTTTATAATACGAATAGTAGTTTCTTTTAGTATACGAGTATTTAGTATACTCGTAAAATAAATACATAAATTTTCCCAATTCTACTTTATATAAATCTTCTGAGTTTATTAAGTTTAGTTTTTTTTCTAAGGGTTTGAAATGGGAGTGTACCATTAGTTGAGGTTAAAGTTCTAATTATACGATTAATTCTTACCCTCAATTTAGATATATATGTTTCAAATGTTGCACCTCAAACTATAATTCCGTATTGTATTTAATATTCATTAGACTATGATGCAGTAATTTCAAATGATCCATATTGGTGTATAATTAAAAAGTTCCGTGTAACGAGTCAGGTGAAAAGATAAATTTTTAATGTGTAGTATCCGGCTAAAGTTTTGATCAATTAGAAGTCCCAAATATTTGCCTATCGAGCTTAAAAGTGCCCAAGTTCATAAAATCACAATAAAAATGCCTAAATGCAAATTATTATTTATTTGATATTATTTGACACGTTCAACTAAAACATCAATAAATCACGTAATACGTTCAACATAAGATATGTAAACGTTTAATTACGTTAAAAATAAAAACTGCATGAAAACCTAATTTCATGACTCACTTCAAAACTTTGAATGCAATTTATTCCAAAGTAGTATTTTGTGATTTAGTTACTCTTGAATGATAAAATTAAATCTTAAACACTTCTCTCAATTCCACACAAACATCAGCAAAAAGCTAATTACAAAGTATTTTGAAAGCTGTATGGAGCTTATTGTAAAACTACTTTCAATGAAATGTATTAAACTATACAGCGATGATGAGTCATAAAAACTGATAAAAGTGAATGTACCACAAAAAATATTAGCTTATTGTACACGTTTCAATTAATTTTCACACATGCGTTTTCTTCAATGTTGGTAAGAATAAAGTTTCTGCCAATGTACAATCCACTGAGCTCATGCCTCAATTTTCGCTCACCATCTACGGGCGATTTAGTTAATCGGAAGACTGTGCTATCGTTTTCGTTGCTATTGGTTTCCGGTTCCGTTGACAGCTTCAGTGAAAATCGACCATTAACAACAGTTAAATAATGGAACTGAGTTGTATTTTGAACAACTATTGCAAATTTTTGAAATTTTATATCAGTTCTCTTTCTCCACATTCTCCATCCTCCCTGGATTCGATAAGCATCAAAAATTTCTCGAGTTATATTTTCAAATCTAACTCTAGAAAAAAGTTTCTGCACACCTAATGATGTTCTGCAGTTCTGAATTGTGACTACCTTATCATACTCAACATACACACCATTAGCAGGCAAAAAACAGTTTATTAAACAAAGTACTGTGAAGAAGGTTAGTAAAGTCATTTTTTCAAGAAAATTCGTTCAAAAAATAAACTGTAAAATATTATTTATAGAAATTTCAAGTTTCAATAAAACAATATTTTTCTCTGCTTAACTAAATTCAATTTTGAAACGCAGAATAAAGTCAAGTTTTTCAATATTTTGTATTTGTTCTAACTTTTACAGCCACCAAACTAATATCAACAAATAAATATTAATGAAGGTTTCGAGTTTTTGCTTCATTTTATAGGTAGTTGTTATTACATACCGTAGTTTCGGATCAATAACTTTTTTAATTTTCAATTTCGTCAAGCACCTTCCTCATGCATTGATGTAACAGAAAGTAAAAGTTTATCAAGAAGCGGTAAATGTTTTTAAGGATATTGTTCCTATTATTTCAGAAATCAATTTTCGGTGGTCTTTAAATTAGGATTGCCATACCTGAATTGGCGAAATTCTGGACAGACATAGGCGTACCAGCAAAAAATTTTTTTAAAAGGGGCAAACAAAATTAAATTGTCTACGAATCTAGGATGAAGACCAAAAAAAAAAGTTTCCCACTTGAAATTGGTCTCGAATTTTTCTATTTTTGTCACAAGATCAATGTGTTCTCTAGAAAATTGCAAGTTGTTTTAAGTTAATTGTAAAATTCCAGACATTTCAGTCTTTTTTTAAAATTCCTTCCGGACACAGAATTTAACATAAAATTCCGGACATATACAGAATTTTCCGGACGGTATGGGAACCCTACTTTAAATCCACTTTTTATAGGAATTCCTTATGGTGAGTTAATAAGTTGATAAGATTGATGACAAATACAAAAGCTTATTTTAATTGCAACAAGAAGGAGTTTGATGCTTAGTCTACCTGAGTAAACTGCGTCGGGCTTTTGAAAAAAGGAAATTCACAAATTTTTTATTGGGGTTACGCTGGTTACCTACTCTGGTAACTTTGCTTAAACAAAATATGGCAATCAGGTTAATATCAATATATATTACACATTTAATACAAAATTTATTTAATCACTGTTTAAAAACCACAACAGTCTGTTTCATCCTTAGAATCGTCAGGTGTTTACTAGAAAATTAAAAATATAGTTATTAGTGGTAAAAAAATACGTATGGAATAAATGATACGTAGTTAAATTAAGCAAACAATACGAATTTTATGACGTCATACAAGAAAAAACAACTCAAAATATAGTAAATGCAAGTATAGATGTTTGCATTCATTTGAAGGTGAGGGAAGGCGAGTTGGGTGTGTGGTGAAAGATATAAAAGGAAAGAAAATAATCTACAAAGTAATAAAAGAAGTAACAAGAGAAATCGCATAAGATGAAAAGGTAAAGTGCGTAAGAAATGGTGTAAACGATAATGGAAAATATAAGCGGATTTAATGACGGACAAGAAAGCACACTTGCACAAAAATAATGACAATTTAAGCATACAAAATCAAGTGGGTAATTTACTGGTTTAAATTTGTTTTTGTGGCGACATTTTCCTGTAAGTTCCTATCGTTTGTTGAGGATTGTTGGTTGGTTTGGCTGTAGTATTTCTAACTTTTCGGTTAAGCACAGGTTGCAGCATTTTTGTTCTGTTTTTTAGGGGGTAACTTGATTGATTATTTTCCAGTTAATTGTGGGTTTAAGACCTGATTCTTTGGCATTCTAGAATGTTTTGGAAAGCTCTGTGGCGTTTCTTTTCTTTGTATTTTTAAATGATTGTATATGATTATAATATCGTGATTGGAATTTTGTTTCGCTGCAACCTATGTAGCTTTCTGTTGTATTTCCAAAAGATATGTCTGCTTAATAAATGACAGATTGTTGTCGGCAACACTGCCAAACATTGGAACATATATATTACATATTTAAGTAGTTACATCTGGCGATACGGAAAAAAAATTATAGACGTAGTCAAAATAATATTATTCTATATTTGGTATAAATCATAGTAAAATTGATACCGATTCCTGTTTTTTAAAAAAGGTACAGTAGAAGCTTTTTTGATCATTGGGCATCAAAACCAAAAGATTACTTAAGCTACTTTACAAAATGTAGCTTTTGACTGCTGTGTTTGCCATCGTATAAACCAACATTTCTAAATTTTGTAATTTTCGTTGCCATAACTTTTTTCATATTTTTATTCATGACATGTTGAAACCGTTCATAAATCTTAAATTCTAAGTTTCTCCGCGTCGACGTTTCAAATGTAAAAATAAGTTTCATCACAGCAAAACTAATAAACCATTTTAAAACAATCTCAAACTTTTTTCTGTAAATGTTAAAGATTTGTGTTGAAGCCCAAAAACTTTCTTTGTTTTATGAAAGCAAAAAAGTTAAAAGTGACTAAGAAATCTTTAATCCTTACGTTTTTTAACTTGCAGGCGTGAAAAGCTTTTTAGGGGTGCGCGAGCAACTAGGTGGTAACTGAGTGGATAGCTGTAAAGGTAAGTTTTTCGGTCTATACCATTAATTTGGAACGGGTTAGACCAGTGGTTCTCAACCTTTATTGGCTTTCCGCACCCTGCAACCACCAAAAAATTTTTGCGGCACCCCAGTCTAACCTAAGAGCTTCTGATTCTAATAGAATAAATTTTAAGGGTAAAGTTTGAATCAAAATACTACATTGAAAGCACTTTTGATAAATAAAGGCTCCACAAAATACTAAATATAACATAAAATTGGTTTATTTACGTTTATTTTATACAAAAAAAGTCAGTGCAAAATTTGTGCTTGATTTTTAGCGCAGATCCTCTCAATATTTGCGCGCACATTCGACATTGCTACTCGCATTTCTTTTTCCACAACAAGTAGCCTTTTCTCTTTTTTTGTTTTTAAATTTGTTAAAGCGAACGATCCGGTTTTGCATAGGTACGTTGTGGAAAATTAGAGTAAATTAACGAACGCCTTTTCTCCAATGTTAGGATATTCATTTTGAATTTTAATCAAAACTCATCCTGAGCCATCTCTCTGTGTAAAAGCTTAATGTTCTCGTCATTACGAATGTCAATAAGTTCTTCTTCTTTGAGAATCAAAATGCAATGGGTATCCAGGTTTAAAAATGGATTTCTTACCCATATATTGTTTTTAGTGGCGCGGTTGGAAAATAATTCTCAATTTTTTCTTGCAAAGACTTGAGATGCTAAATAACCGATGGAATTATTTCTTTATTATTCGTTTTAGAGAAATGACAAAACATGTCAAAGCTTCCTTTCTGCATTCGTAATGACCACTTTTAATTTTTCTTGTACAGCTCTCATTTTGTCAGTTGAAGATAGTAGATTTTCATTCTTGCCTTGCATACTGGAATTTGTCTTATTTAAATGGTCAAAGATGTCTACCAAATAGGCTAATTTGGACTCCCAGCTATCATCGCAAAGCAAATCATAAAATTCTCCTTGTTTTTCAAGACTAAAAAAAGCAACATTTCTTTCTTCAACTCCTATACTTTGGACAATACTTTCCCATGTGAAAGCCATGTGCCTCGGTGTGTACCAAAAGATTTTCATAATTTGCTTCCGTTTCTTTGCAAATCTTGGCAAATAATCGTGATTTAAGTGGTCTAGCCTTGATGTAGTTTACCATTTCTACAACTTTTTTTAACACTTACTTTAAATCCGAGTTTAATGTTTTTCCATTAAGCACTTCAAGATAAAAAAACAGTGGGTTGATATGATTGCACTATTAACCTTTTTTTATAAGCGACACAAATCTTTTGATTGCCAACCATGGAAGGAGCTCCATCTGTACAAACTCCTACACAATCTTTCCATGTTAATTCCTTTTCTTCCAAATACTTACTTAAAGTATCAAATTTTCTTGACCAGTCGTTCTTTCTTGAAGTTCCTTACAACAGAAAAACTACTCAGATATCTTTTCATTATTGACAAACCGGATAAAAGCTATTAGTTGAGCTTTTCCACTGATATCTGTTGATTCGTCAACTTGTATCGTAAACATTTTGCTTTGCTGTACTAAAAAAATTACAGTATCTTGTCTATCCGCTAACATATCACAAATACGTCTGCAAATGGTATCATTTGATAGAAAAATCTGTTTTATTTTTTTCCCAGCTTCGGTCCCAAACATTGTTTTCACTATTGCACTACACGCAGGAAAAATAACTTTCTCCGCTTCCGTGTGAGGCTTTGAATTTTTAGCTATTATCTCTGCTACATAATAGCTAGCCTGTTGACATTTTGTAGAAACCGGAAAAGACTTGGTAAATATCTGACTTTGTTGTTTTCGCTCATCCAAAAGTCTTTTGAAATAGCTTGCCGGTTTGTCAGAAAGGTGTCCATGCTTCTTTAAAAAGTGTCTACTCAATTTACTTGGCACCATAGTCTCATTTGACAATTTCAAATGACAGATAAGACAGACTGGTACAGGTTGTACTTCGTCACCACAACAAGTAAAGCCAATATTTAAATAACTATCGCAGTTTAGGCGATTTTTCTTCTCTTTTTCAAATGTTCCGTTATTAGTACTTTCACTTTGAGCAATTGCAACTGCTCTTTAATCCTTATTGCTTAACTTTCTTTTTTTCGTGGTAAATTTCTTCATTAAATTATTGCAAAAAATTAACTTAAAAAATACGTTTTGTCTCTTTCTCCATCAAACCATTTGTTCTCTTTAAAGCATAATTAATCTTTCTCAAATGAACTTATTTGATATTAGCTGGAGTAAGAAAGATATAATACAAACGTCACAATGGTCCTCCATTGTAAAATGTCATAAATGTTCTCTTTACAGCACAAATAATCTTTTTTGAAAGACCTTATTGGATAGGAGAAAGAGATGGTACGAAACGACACAATGGGCCTTCATTATAAAGTCTAATGTAAAAACAGCACTCAAATATGTACCTAAAGTCAGAATTATGACATCCTCAATCTTTTTTATAAAAAAAGATAATACGCAAAATGTATGTAGTAACATTGAAGTTTATACAGTAATTCAAAATAACATCACAACACCCAACTTTTTTCCTGGACCAGTGAATAATGTGCAATAGCTTGCGGCACCATAACGAAACGCAAATGGCAACCCTGTTAAGATCAATTAGGTTAGACGTTGATGAAACGTGAAGACCCTTTTTTTTAGTCTTCACTTTCACTTTTGGCCGAAATTAAATATTTGATGAAATCGCTTGTGTTTTCCTTTTGGTTTGTGTTGTCAAGGGGAAAGGGGCGAGTTCTGCTTGCAAGAGAAAATGGGGACGCAACTTTTGCTTGGATGAAAAAGAGAAGAATTTTGTTTTTATAAGGAAGAGGGCGCAAGTTTTGTTTGAGTAAAAAGAGGGCGCATCTCAAAAACTTTAAGAATCACTGCTCTAATCAGTTGATCGAATTCAAGTTATACGAGGTATTAAAAAAGTATTCTTGAGTTTGATTTAACAAACGAAGAATTAAAGCAACGCTTTTCATTCAGTGGGCGGCGGACGACTGGCTGGCCGTAGAGCTTTTTCAGTTGGCCGTACACGTCTTACTGATCTATTTTAGTTTGGTTGGAGGAAAAATTTTTACTTCAATTAAATTTTGTCATCAATTAAAACTGACACTAGCAGTGGAGGGCCACCTGGTTATTTGAAACGCAAAAATATTTTATTATTACGTCATTACTATGATTAGCAATGAATCGTTTTTTTTGTCCAACTTCAGCAAACTAATACTGGTACTTCCATAGCATTGTTAAAACTGTAAAATACCGGTTACACATAATGATGGTCTTGCAAAAGGGGAGGCTGGTGCAAGAAAAGTAAGAAGGGGCCACTATTTAGTGTTCCAAGGCAAAGCAATCTCTAAAAACAGATGATTGTCATTGGGAGATCCACTTCTTAGTGTATTAAAACAAAGTGATCTCTAAAGTATAAAGCTTTTCAATTTAGGGGGGCCACTGTTTAGTGTCCCAAAACAATGTAATCTCTACAAAAGTCATTGTTTAAAGAGGTGCCAATTTCTAGTTTTTTAAAACAAAGTTATCTTTATCATTTTAGACATGCCACCAACGTCCTGGTGCTATTATGAGCAAACAGAGCAATATTTTGTGGAGGAGGATCACTTTTTGATGTATTCCAGGCGGCAGAGGCAGGTGCAGCCGCTCCGTTTGCACTCTTATTAAAGCCATCACTGGTTACACAATTAATTATTTGAAATATGGTGAATTAACAAGCTGATTTTCTCATTTGAATAGGCAACAATTGACCGGTTATGAAGCAGTAGCAAACAGCAGCCAGAGCAAATTTAAAGTTTTTTTATATTTTATTTAATGAACACATAAAAGCACTTTACAAAAAAACGGACCTTTTCTGCTTATTTAAGCCTTTTGTAAGTTTAGAAAGCAAATAAGCACGAAATACTGTAGAAGTAATTTGTCAAAGAAAGTTTGGTTGGGTGGAAAATAGCATAGAAATTATTATGAAAAGCCATTCTCGAACCAAAATTACAGGAAAAACTGAAAAAATAGCAGTTGACAAGACTCACTAACAACCAAATATAAACCCAAAGGAAAACCAACAAAATCAGTGTGCGATGTGCCAACCCAATAATATTTGTGCTATTGACACTTCTAAATTTTAGTTTTACTATAAGATTTCGTTTTAACATTGCCAAATGTGCCATCGTGCATGTTTTCTTTGGAAAATTAATATTTACAGATACCTGAAAATTATTCAAAACGGTAGGCCTATTAGAAAAAGGCTAAACACAGCAACTTTTTCTATTCGGTGTTAAAAGTTGACTTTTCCCAAAACGGATTCTTTTACCATTTTTAAAAGACAATTAATTAATTAGTGCTTGACTTGTTTGAATGTGAATGCATACCTTAAATAAATGCCCACCCTTCGCCACTACCCCAGCCCTAATGACCTAAAAATAGTTTTTAAAAAAATTAATTAACTAATCTTGATGTGCATCTTATAAAAAACGTTATTTCTTATTTCAATAGTAGCTAATCTTCAGAAAAATATTTATGATGCTACACTTCCGTCTAATACGATAATTGACAAATCAATATGTAATGTGTATGATGCAATAAATTTAGGTTTTGATGGAAATGTGATATTTCTTAAACAAGTCTTTGTTCACCTCTCCTAAATTCCGATTTCGCCTCCCAGGTTGGGAACCACTGTTCTAGACCAATAACAAGTTCAGCTTGAAAAAAGTTTGTGTTGTTTAGAGTAATGCCATTTTTTATTTTATAAAATAAAAGTCTTTTTTAAAAAAACTTATCTCTATTATTATGACATTGTATAAAAGTTTTTTTTAAAGAACATAAAAAATTTAAACAACCACTAATTAGTTTTAGAACTAAACATTTGTGAATATTTGTTTATGTTGAGAAAAGCTAAATATAAAAATATAAGTTCCTGAAATGTTAAGATGTTTTAGTTAATTAAATACGTTTAACTTCTTAATTACTGGCCAGTGTCGTGATATGTAACTTGAGTGGTCCTTGTTGCTGCTTTTAAAAGAAACGTTTATTGCAAATGGCACAGATTATATAAAAAAAACAGGACCAATAAAATTGCAATTGAATGATTCACGGAGTTTCATAGACACTTTAAAATAATTTTCATGTACTTTAAATTTTGATGGTTTGCGTGCTGATTGCCTTGCTTCACTTGTTAAGTAAAACCTCTTGTAAAATGGCAAACTTTTCTATTAAACGGAAATGCTGCACAGTATTTTAATCAGTTACAAAGTGAATTAGTTGATGCGATATTTATTGGTGTAGATGAAAATGCGCCGTTTAGATTGGAAACCGAAGATTCCGATGTTGGTGTATCTGCCGTACTACAGCAAAATATTCGACCCGTCGTCTTTTGGTCAAGAACGCTCAATTCAAATGAGAAACGTTATGCAAGCGTTGAAAAGGAAGCTCCAGCTATTGTTGAAGCGGTCTGACGATAGTCGCACTATTTATTGCTACGCAAATTTACCATAATAATAGATAAAAAAATTAAGAAATATCTTCGAAGATTAAGAAAATTGCGAAGACATTTGCGACAGTTCGTGAAGACGAAGAAGAATATCCGTACATCAATGCATTAAATAACCAGATTGGCGATACAAAGGTAAATGTTATTTTGTTGATTAAAGGAGTACGAACTAATTGCCTTATTGATACTGGTGCAAGTTTAATCTTATACTGTAGATTAAGAATTTTATCAACGGGCTATTACGAGGAAAATAGTGAGATTTTAAAACTGGAGTTAGCTGTGAAAAATTTGGGCGTAAAAACTGAAGGGTTATGCTTCGCTTCTGAATTTCAAGGCCGAAACTATAATTCTGTAAATTTCGTGGTGTTAGAAAATTTGTTCTGGAATATTATTGTCTTCTTCAATCTTTTTTCTCTTCTTCAATTAGGTCTCAATTGTCTTCAATTCAAACCTATTATTTTAAATTACCTTACATACATACAATGTCTGATCAAATACCGGTAACCAAAGAAATCAAGTTCTTTTTAAAAAAAACGATACAAACTTCAAAATTGATTTTTGTTGAAGAAACATTCGACATTGGTAAATATTTGAACTATAAATACAAGCAAAAAACTGTAATTGTTATATTGTAATCCAGTGCTTTTCAACCTTTTCGTGCGTGAGACACATCTTGGGACTTTTTCAGAATTCGCGACAAATTACTTACAATGAGTAGGGAATCATTCCTAACTCTGCCACTGCTTTAATGATTATGGCTAAAATAACTTTTGGCTTATCGTATATTCAACTGATCGAGAAATTAGCGCAATGCGGTCGTAAACAGCAAAGTACGAGTACCAAAGCAATATTAGTCGAAATCGAATGAGTCTTTGTACTTTTGCACAATAAAGTGTCATTTATCTGTATGGTAAAAAATCAAATCACCAATGTGTTGAATATATATATAGGTCAAAAGTGATTTTGTTCATATTTATTAAAGCAGTGGCAGAGTAAGGAATGATTTCCTACTCATCTTTCTATAGCATTTTATTATCATTTTTGACAATGAGTTAAATTATTTACACGAAAAACTAAATTTAATAAAATGATAACTTGTCCTATTGAACGTTGACTGATATTATTTTTTAAAAGAAGCCATTGATTTATGCAGGAATCAAATTAAAAAAAACTTGTAAATTATGGTTTACTTAATCTTTATTTCAAAATTGATTATGCTCTTCCATATTTTCCCGTTCACTTTAACTGCGTATCAGCCGGCCAATTTTATATTGTGTACATAAGTCATCCACATAAGCGTACCAGCCAAAAAAAATTGGAGCGCAATGAAGTTTTGCCCAAATTTTGTGACGTTTTCCCAAATCATAATTTTCTAGTACTTATAGGTAGGACAAAAAAAATTTCCGGACAAAAACCAAGCTGTGTTCTAAAATCATGGTGATCTCTCAAAAAAAAGTCTTCATTTAGAATCAGTCTCATATTTCTCAATTTTTGTCCCAAAATCAAGGTGTTCTCTAAAAAAAAAGATCTTCACCTAAATTTGGTAACTAATTTTTGCAGTCGATTATTGTCACTGTCCCAAAATTCCTGACTTTGCCCAAATTTTTTATATCACTGCCCGAAAAATTTGGGTTTTGTCCAAATATTTTCTTGTCACTGCCCGAAAAATTTGAATTTTGCCCAAATCTTGGAAACTTGGGTGAGATTTTATACTGCCTTGCGAGATGCTGAGTCTAAACAGGACTCTGCTAAAAAAGAAGTTTAAATAGAACAAACCCTATCTATAAATCTATCTATCTATCTATTAATGTGCTATTCTGCAACAATAAAGTTTTGTTGAATTTTTAGATAAATTGCTCTGTCACATAAATTTAGACCGAATTTTATATCAACAAAACACAATTGGTGAAAGATTTTAAGCTCAATGCTTTTCGTTTTCGCCTTTTCGTTCATTTCCACGAGGCGACCTAATTTCTTTATTCAAACTCATGTTTCGGGATTAATCTTACTTCTTTATCAGGTGTCCTTAATTCTGTCCCAGATGGCAAGTGCTTTCTCGCAGCCTGGGACGTGAATAAGTCTGTTACTTATTTTAAACATGACAGACTGAAACCAAACCTGCCGAAACGGAAGAGTAGCTACGCATTCCGGTGTTCAGCGAGGGTCTGTTAATCGGCAAACGGGGTAATGTGTGGAAAAAACTGGCCTTTTGAGGGCACATTTTCAACAAATCCCAAAAACCCACTATTCTCCAGCTGAAAATCGAAGGTCTCACTGGAAGCAAGATGATCGTTCTTCACTATCTTGCTCTGCAGTCTGAGATACTCGTCATCCTTCTACAGGAGACCCACTGCATTGATGCAGAGAAGTTGGTACTTCCAAACTACCTACTAGCTGGGTCTTCCTTAACCAAGAAGCATGGCCTTGCCACGTTTGTCCACAAGCGACTAAGGTATACGCTTTTGACTAATTTTCACCGACATTAAAAATTGAGTGTTTGTGCATGGACGTTGATGGTTATAAAATAATCAACGTCTACAAACCTCCACCAATGCCATTGCAATTCCTGGATCTCCCAATGTTTCCTCACTCCTGTCTTTATGCTGGCGATTTTAACTGGCCTCATGTTGATTGGAGTTACGATAATAACAGTCCAGACGGTGAGTATTTTGCTGGCTGGGCAAGTATTAATGGTCTTGCCCTCCTATAAACGCCAAGGACGCCGCCAGTTTTACTTCAGCCGCTAGAACACTAAAACCAATCCAGATCAAGCTTTCGCTAGCTTACGTCCTAACAGTCGCTTACCGGATAGATGTGTCCTTGAAAAGTTTCTCAGGTCACAACATTGACCTTCGTTCATGCACAAATAGGGTCTCGCTCCTTCAGTGAATTGCGAGTGCAGCACTTCTGAATGAACTGTTCTGAATGAACTTCTGAATGAAAAGTTTTGGCTCTCTAGTAAAACGTAAGCTATAGTCTTCCATTAAACATTCTCCCCACAAAAATTGTTTGATGACTATTTTTGCTTTAAAGTAGCTATAGTAAGGGGGTCGCAGGCGAGGGGGACGGCGGAAAAAAATTGGTTCCCGGCCTTTTTAAAACGGGAGGGCATAGGTGGGCAAATCAGTAGACTTTTAGTACAAAATTAGAACAAAATTAGTACACAGTATTAGTACACAAAACAGGAGCATTTTGAAATTCGCGGTATAGAAACATTTGGTTTGATATGGAGCTGAAGGCCTTTTTTACTTCTTTAATCTGTACTAGTTTATTAAGACAAAAACGGTGGAATTAAACACAGATTTGAAATGATAACATTTTTTTTTGAACGCGCAATCAAAGTAGCAACTCTGTAAAATATTGCAATATCAAGATTCGGGAAATTTTCAAGAAAATTTGGACAAGATTGTATTGCCTTCCCCTCATTAAAAAAATTTTCCCGGCCCCAGGTTACTGGCCAATAATAAACAGAGAATAGGCAAATGTTTTATTTGTGTATCAAAACTTTTATTGTCAATAATCCACAATCAAGTACGTTTGGTGTGTAGAAATAATGACAGACAGACAAACAGACACACAATTTATTTTGTCCAAAAACATATAAAACAATAACCAATAAAATACAATGCAAGAAAAAGGCAAGGAAACATGAAACAACCCTAAATTTTACTAATCAAGATGCTTCCTGATTAAATTACAATTATCAGTAATGATTGTGTTGGTGCGAGTAAAATTAATTAAAAGAAAAAAGCAAAAAAGAAAACTTTCAACATAACAAAAATTTATAAAACACAACAAAAAAATTTCAATCTCACTTGTATTATGCATATTAAAAAAAAAATTAGTCCTGAGCATTTTTTTATTTATATAAAAGTTCATAACTGGGTTTACATTGTAGATACAGTAGGCGCCGCTTATTATGACCACGGGTAATATGACCAGCCGCTTATTATGACGGCGGGTGGTCATATTACCCGTGGTCATAATACGACCACGGGTAATTTTAAATGGAGAAATTCCGAACCGTACCAAGGATACAGTTCGGAATTTCTCCATTTAAAATTCTCCATTTAATATGACCAAATTTTGGATATTATGAGCAACATTTTCTCAATCTCTCTTATTACAGTACAATATTTTTTCCCGCCGCGCACTTATAACTTTGCCTTTTCAACATGCGTGTTTTCTGTGCGCATGACGCTTGTGCGCTCTAAGCCGGGTCTTAATGACGAAATAGTCACATCGCTGTGACGTAAATTTACACGGAGAAGCGTGTGTGCCGCGTGTGCTGCGTGTCGAGTGTTAATGACGAAACAGTCACATCGCTGTGACGTAAATTTACACCGAGAAGCATGTGTGCGGTATGTGGTCTGTAGTATGTGTGCTGCGTGTCGAGTGTTAATGACGAAACACTCACATCGCTATGACGTAGATTTACTCGGACTCTGACAGCCAGAAAATTGACTTCAGTCCATAACACAGTCGTACTGCATTCTTTGTTTCTATCACAGACTTTGTTCAAGAATCCTAAAGGACCAGTTGAGCTAGGTAACCCGAATACCTGCGTTGAAACAAAGCTGTGTCTAAATTTTATTTTATTTCGACTCGAGAAGTAGCCTGCTATGAGCCTGAAGATTTTATACAGTTGGTTTAAACGAAAGCTCGGATTGATCCGTTGAAGACTCTTCTTCACAACAAACAGAGACCATTGTCTCTAATAAGAACAAATGTATTACAAAAATCACGACCGACGAAAATTCTATTCCATGCTTTGCCACACTGCAAAGCAAAATCAACGCTACAACTTGATTCAATCAACACAAATGATTGTACCTCCGTAGAACACAACACCAAAACACTGGCGCAAAATAAATTCAACACTCGCCCTAAATTCTACTTTCTCTCGAAGCGGCACTTTTCGGTTTATGCGTCTCTCTCGTTTTGTCTCTCTTTCGTCGTCGTTGTCCGCTTTCTCTTTTTCCTCTGTCTCATTGCGATCGAGCGAGCTATATACTGTATATAGATAAAAGTCACGTGCCGACGAATTTTCTCGTACATGCGGGACTTAACTCGAATTCCCTAAAGAGAGCGCTACGCTTGAATGCGCCAGAACATTCCACTACCATCGAGATAGCAAAGCTTGGACAAAAACATATTACATCATTACAAAAATATTCAAAAGAGAAAAAAGATACATCCAACACGCAATAGAAAGCGAATCGAACGTTATATCACATGATACGAGAGCAGCGCTCCAAGGCGACACGATTATTATCTTGTAATAAAACTACGAATTACTTTTAACGGGAATAAACTCATCGTTATGATTAAAATTATTAGTAATGAAGTGTGACAGTTTCAAATTGGCCAAAAACGTTTTACAGCTTGAGCAACATGTCGCTGAAAAGAGCTCGGACAAATGTTACAGCATCAGAAAAACTTGAACTTCTTGAGCAATTTAAAAAGCTTCCCAAGATGAGCGAGAGGAAAGCGACGGAAGCGTTGGAGGTGAAACGTGGATTTTTGCGACTTGCAATTCAAGATAAGAGCAGAAGCTACTGAACAACGTGGCAACAACAGAAAACAACATCGCACTGGAAAAAACGAAGATGTGGAAAACGGACTCTATGATTGATACAGGTTCGCCAAGTTACGCGTTTTAATTAATTTTCACACATGCGTTTTCTTCAATTTTGGTAAGAATAAAGTTTTTGCCAATGTACAATCCACTGAGCTCATGCTTTAGTTTTATCTCATTGTCTAACAACGATTCATTAATCGGAAGACTGTGCTATCGTTTTCGTTGCTATTAGTTTCCGGTTCCGTTGACAACTTCAGTGAAAATCGACCATTAACAACAGTTAAATAATGGAACTGAGTTGTATTTTGAACAACTATTGCAAATTTTTGAAATTTTATATCAGTTCTCTTTCTCCACATTCTCCATCCTCCCTGGATTCGATAAGCATCAAAAATTTCTCGAGTTATATTTTCCAATCTTTCTGTAGAAAAAAGTTTCTGCACACCTAATGATGTTCTGCAGTTCTGAATTGTGACTATTACTTTACCATACTCAACATACACACCATCAACAAGCAAAAAACAGTTTATTAAACAAAGTACTGTGAAGAAGGTTAGTAAAGTCATTTTTTTAAGAAAATTCGTTCAAAAAATAAACTGTAAAATATTATTTATAGAAATTTCAAGTTTCAATAAAACAATATTTTTCTCTGCTTAACTAAATTCAATTTTGAAACGCAGAATAAAGTCAAGTTTTTCAATCTTTTGTATTTGTTCTAACTTTTACAGCCACCAAACTGATATCAACAAATAAATATTAATGAGGGTTTCGAGTTTTTACTTCATTTTATAGGTAGTTGTTATTACATACCGTAGTTTCGGATCAATAACTTCTTTAATTTTCAATTTCGTCAAGCACCTTCCTCATGCATTGATGTAACAGAAAGTAAAAGTTTATCAAGAAGCGGTAAATGTTTTTAAGAATATTGTTCCTATTATTTCAGAAATCAAATTTCAGTGGTATTTAAATTAGGGTTGCCATATCTGAATTGGCGAAATTCTGGACAGACATAGGCGTACTCTCGTTGAATAAGTAAAATTTTTCCTCCGAGGAACAATTTTTTATTTCGATTAAATTTTATCATCAGTTAAAACTGACACTAGCAATGAAGGGCCATCTGGTTTTTTGAAACGCAAAAATATTTTATTATTACGTTATTACAATGGTTAGCAATGAATCATTTTTTTTTGTCCAACTTCAGCAAACTAATACTGGTACTTTCATAGCATTGTTAAAAGTGATGGGCTTACAAAAGAGGGCTCTGTACAAGAAAAATAAGAGCGAGCCACTATTTAGTGTTCCAAGGCAAAGCAATCTCTAAAAACAGATGATTGTCATAGAGAGAGCCACTTCTTAGTGTATTAAAACAAAGTGATCTCTAAAGTATAAAGCTTTTCAATTTAGGGGGGCCACTGTTTAGTGTCCCAAAACAATGTAATCTCTACAAAAGTCATTGTTTAAAGAGGTGCTAATTTTTAATTTTCTAAAACAAAGTTATCTTTATCATTTTAGACATGCCACCAACGTCCTGGTGCTATTATGAGGAAATAGAGCAATATTTTGTGGAGGAGGATTACTTTTTGATGTATTCCAGGCGGCAGGGGCAGGTGCAGCCGCTCCGTTCGCACCCTTATTAAAGTCATCACTGGTTACACAATTAATTATTTGAAATATGGTGAATTAACAAACTGATTTTCTCATTTGAATAGGCAACAATTGACCGGTTATGAAGCAGTAGCAAACAGCAGCCAGAGCAAATTTAAAGTTTTTTTTTATATTTTATTTAATGAACACATAAAAGCACTTTACAAAAAAACGGACCTTTTCTGCTTATTTAAGCCTTTTGTAAGTTTAGAAAGCAAATAAGCACGAAATACTGTAGAAGTAATTTGTCAAAGAAAGTTTGGTTGGGTGGAAAATAGCATAGAAATTATTATGAAAAGCCATTCTCGAACCAAAATTACAGGAAAAACTGAAAAAATAGCAGTTGACAAGAATCACTAACAACCAAATATAAACCCAAAGGAAAACCAACAAAATCAGTGTGCGATGTGCCAACCCAATAATATTTGTGCTATTGACACTTCTAAATTTTAGTTTTACTGTAAGATTTCGTTTTAACATTGCCGAATGTGCCATCGTGCATGTTTTCTTTGGAAAATTAATATTTACAGATACCTGAAAATTATTCAAAACGGTAGGCCTATTAGAAAAAGGCTAAACACAGCAACTTTTTCTATTCGGTGTTAAAAGTTGACTTTTCCCAAAACGGATTCTTTTACCATTTTTAAAAGACAATTAATTAATTAGTGCTTGACTTGTTTGAATGTGAATGCATACCTTAAATAAATGCCCACCCTTCGCCACTACCCCAGCCCTAATGACCTAAAAATAGTTTTTAAAAAAATTAATTAACTAATCTTCACGTGCATCTTATAAAAAACGTTATTTCTTATTTCAATAGTAGCTAATCTTCCAAAAAATATTTATGATGCTACACTTCTGTCTAATACGATAATTGACAAATCAATATGTAATGCGTATGATGCAATAAATTTAGGTTTTGATGGAAATGTGATATTTCTTAAACAAGTCTTTGTTCACCTCTCCTAAATTCCGATTCCACCTCCCCTGGGGAGTTAGACCTCCCAGGTTGGGAACCACTGTCCTAGACCAATAACAAGTTCAGCTTGAAAAAAGTTTATGTTGTTTAGAGTAATGCAATTTCTTCATTTTATAAAATAAAAGTCTTTTTCGAGTTTTGGAACAGATAGCACTAGAGAGTACCATCTGTGGCAGATGCCGCATCACGTACGCCGAACCCGAGCTCACTGTCCGACCATGATTTCGAGTTTTAAACTCTCATCAGGGACAGTCCGCTTACTCAAGTTAAAAAAAAAGTCTTAAAAAAACTTATCTCTATTGCTATGACATTGTATAAAAGTTTTTTTTAAATAACATAAAAAATTTTAAACAACCGCTAATTGGTTTTTAAACTAAATATTTGTGAATAATTTTTTATGTAGAGGAGTGCTAAATATAAAAATATACGTCCCTGAGATGCTAAGATGCTTTAGTTAATTAAATACGTTTAACTTCTTAATTACTGGCCAGTGTCGTGATATGTAACTTGAGTGGTTTTTGTTGCTGCTTTTAAAGAAAAGTTTTTGTTAAACGGAAATGCTGCACAGTATTTTAATCAGTTACAAAGTGAATTAGTTAATCGGGATTTATTGGTGTAGATAACAATGCGCCGTTAAGATTGGAAACTGAAGATTCCGATGTTGGTATGTCTGCCGTACTACAGCAAAATATTCGACCCGTCGTCTTTTGGTCAAGAACGCTCAATTCAAAAGAGAAACGTTATGCAAGCGTTGAAAAGGAAGCTTCAGCTATTGTTGAAGCGGTCCGACGATGGTCGCACTATTTATTGCTACGCAAATTTACCATAATAGCAGATTAAAATTCTATAGCTTTTATGTTTGTTTATTCCTCGCGTAACAAAATAAAAAATGATAAAATTATGCGATGGAATATTGAATTAAGTCAATATTTCTATAATATTGTTTATCGTCAAGGAAAATTTAATGTTGTTTCTGACGCATTGTCGCTAATATAATGTGCTGCTACAACTGTAAATGCGCTTTATAGAATTCATGGGAAATTATGTCACCCCAGAATAACTAGTATAATGTATTAATATATCTGACAGAAAAATTTGCATTTTGCTTGACAACGTAAAAAAGATGACTGGTGCATACGCAATTTGTTGTGAGATTAAGCCAAAGTTTTTTAAATTAACTGTTGTTAATTTGATTAAAAGTTCGCAACCTTTCAAAATGTTAAACATGGATTTTAAAAATTCTCTGCCTTCAAAAAACCAAAAATTATTACACTTTTACTGTTGTCGATGACTTTTTACGATTTCCATTTGTGATTTTGTGTAAAGATAACGACAAAAATACTACAATAAGCTTATTTTGATGATAATTACAAACATTACAATTGAAAATAAATCGCTTTATTATAATCTGATGTACAAACATTTTTTACGACCACTAGAAAAAAGTTAAACGACCATTTAGGGGTCGTGGAACCAGGTTGAAAACCAGTGATATGGACGTCGTCGTCGTTTGAAGGGCATCCACTCCAGGCCAGACACAAACAGAACTGGGGCCGAGGGTTTATCCTTTTACTACCCCAGACTGCTGAACTGCCTGGATCAGATGCTGGCAGTGATGTTATTTGGCCAGCATCGAGTTTCGTCATCCAAAACCGTCAGACCGCGTGCTCTATGTGGTGCCCGATATATGGGGCACATTGTTAGTACATGGTCTGCGGTTTGCTCTGAGGCGCCACACTCGCAATTCGGTGAAGGAGCGAGACGCCATTTGTGCATGGACGAATGGAATCGCCCAACGTGTTATATGTGATATGTGATATGTGATATGGATATGGACAATGTGATGTAATAAATAATAATATGTGATATGGACAATAAATGTAATAATATGTGATATGGACAATTAATCCAGTAGAAAAATTTATTTAGAAAGATGATACAGCTGCTTTTTTGGAAAAAAGCGTTGTCAAGATGGCCAGCGTTCCTTTGCAAACGAAGTTATAATGTTTATCAAAACAGGTTGAATTATGCTGCAATGTCCTTTTCTTGCGCAATCTTATATAAGGTTTTCAATTTTAAGGCAGCTATAGTCTAAATAACAGAACGTTTTAACCAAACCACAGCATGCTCAAACACAATCTCAAATCATATAAGTTAAGCCTTGGGAAGCTGTCATGCGTCACCCCGATTGGCTATCTGAAATGTCGAGTTATGATTGTCCAGTTGGAAACTATAAATTTGCTTTTAAACTTTGTAAAGTAATACAATTGTAATTTAAAGCTGCCTAAGAAGAAAATCGCGAAGTAAAGAAAATGATGAGGGGTACGATTTCGAGGAAATGATGGAATGACGAATGCAGGAGTTGAACCGAGAGTGCATCGTTTATGGTTGCATCGAAACGGCTTCCCTTATTACTCGACCACGTTGCATAACAACAATCCACGGGAAAGTTGCCACTTGAAGATTTATATTGCTATTCAGCAAATGATACCAAAAATCATTTTAGTCAAAAAGACGACCTGGTTTTGTTTTTTATTTGATGCAAACGCTGCTGTTACGCCATGATAAAGTACAATAAAGTATGTCGGAAGTTATTTCAACATATTTTATTGTACTTTAAAATAAAATAAAGTAATAAAGCGATAACAACAAAAACAAGGCAATACAAAATTAGAATAATGTTACGCTAGCGTTACTCCTCCAATGATAACATGTTGGTTTCGGTGTCTTTAATCACCATGCAAAATATTATTCCATAAAATGTTTCTGAGATTCTATTGTGAAACCGACGTTTTGTCAGAAGTACTAAATGTTTCTTCTAAAATCGACCAAGTTCACTCGTTTTTACCTAAAAGTAACTAAATCAATTTTAATTCAATTACGTTGTGAGAGAAACACTTTATTTCACCTTGCACACATTTGAAAAAAAAACAAAACAAATTTAACAAATATTAAAAATTATATGCTTTGGGCCGTGCAAAGGTCAGGAAGCTTTAAAGAACTTTAAGGTTATTGAATCGAAATGGCTAAACATATAACAGTCAACTAAAGGGATATTGACGGTCAATTAAAATTAAATAGATTTAAGTACATTCAGCGGCCAATTTAAAATTTAAATACATTCAGCGGGCCACAAAATAACATTTATATGAAATTTTCTTTTGGTACTAGATGCCATGACCAAATGACAAGTATTAAAATAGAAATTTAAAATTGATTAACTAATAAGAACTCACTTGAAATGTGAAACTATTAAAATCAATACGTAATTAGTATTAAAAATATCCATGCTGGAGCTGTTTTAAAGTGCCAGTTAAATGAGCCTTTTTTTTGTGCTTGCTCCAACTCAAAACTTCCAAAATCTGGAAAAGAAGGCGTTTAGTTGCAATTCAAAAACCGATGAAGCCCGTAGGTGACTCAATGAGTTATCGACCGATATCTCTGCTCTGTGTCTCCTAAAAGATCATCGAGAGGCTTATCTACGCACGGGTTGAACCATTTATTGATCCATTGTTCCCTAAAGAGTAGGATGGGTTTCGACGCGAATTTTTGTTGTTGATTAGTTGATCTGACGGCGGCATGTGACTCTGTATCTGTGGCACCGTGGCTTTACATGGAAGCTGCTTCAAACTTCTGCCAGATAAACACATGATCAGAATAATCATGGATCTTGTCCAAAACCGAAGTTTCACTTTTACTACCAATGACAGCAAACAAAGCAGGATTCGCCGTCTGAAAAACGGCGTTCCGTGGCAATCGATCTTGGCTCTCCTCCTTTTCAACCTCTGTATGTGCGTCTACATCTTCTCTTCACGATTCCACAAAAGTTTACCTATGCAGACGATCTAACATTGCTGCACTCTTCTGGAAACTGGAAGGCCTTTGAGGGAACTTTAAGTCAAGACATGACTACACTTTCATTTTATTTACAAACTTGGAAACTGAACCTCAATCACACTAAGACGGAGACGAGAACTTTTTATTTAAATAACCAATAGGCAAAACATGAGCTAAATGTTTACAACAGCATTAGACTTTTACCAATTTGTCTAAGTCAACTTATTTTGTGGTAAAAGTGGACAGATCGTTTACGTTCCGTCACCTTCAAGTGACATTGTGCAAAAAACCATCTTAGGGCGTCACGCCGCTGAGCAAGTTGCAGGCTTAGCATGGTATGCTGGTGCAAAACACTGCAGACAGCTGCCCTATCTCTGATCTACTGAACAGTTGATTACTGCGCACCAGTCTGGTGTCGCAGCGCTCACACTCGCCTCATAGAATGTGTCCTGAATGACGTCTTGCGCATTGTCACTGGATGTCTGCGTCTCACTCCAATAGATTGCCTAACCATACTTCCAGGCATCCAGCCAGTTGAGTTTCTCCGACTAGGAGCGACACTTTCCTTGGCTAACGATGCAACAACCTTGGACTGTGATCATTTGTTAAATTACTAGATTGAACCATTTAGAATTTCTGAAATATTCTAAAATATTTGATCTTCTTTCCACTCTCTTAATAAATCCACAGATTTCTCGTTTTGTCACTGGCAGCATAACTGTTACTACTACTATAATCTTATTCCAAATTACTCCATATTGATTCAAAGTTAATATCTTTTACTATTACTGAAGTCATTAACAACTTATCACTTGATAAGGTAAAAATGTTTGGAAATAATAGAATCAATATTAAATTAACAAAAGTTTTTATTGGTCAGTTTATTGGACGTCACTGGACGCAGCAATCAACTGATGTATTCACTTTGTTTCCCTAACGTTACTATGACAGCAGTGGCATCGAATTCTATATAGTTATGAAAATATAACTAAAAAATTTGATTAAACACTGGGCCACATAAAAACATTGATTGGGTCGCAGGTTGGACATCCTTGCTATAGACCATGGTTTTCCGAATCGCACCCCGCTTGCAACTTACGTTCCTTCATTCATTTATTAATCCGAACGGGCAAACAAATTATCTTACTCATTACGTCATTGATAGCATTACTTTAAACTGGAATATAAAGAATTTATTAAAATTTTATTGCGTTGTGTGTGCTCACCTGGCCGTCAGCAAAATTTAAAAAAAAATTGACCCAACATAAAAAGCTTGCCCAACCTGCTATAGATCTAAAAAACAAAAAGTGAAATAACGAAAAAGAAAATCCAAAGCGTAAAATAATGAACACGGTCTGTCAAAGAACATTAATATTTGAAAGTAGGGCTAAAAGAATTTAAATTTAGATTCTGGCCGATAAAGGGGAATTTTTTTATGCCTGCAAGACAAACAGCACCTCTCAAATTATCGCCCATGACTCTGTTAGGCAGCATCTTTTGAAAAACTCTTTCTGTGCCAGCCAATACAGTGACGCCAAATTTTTTATTCTTGCCCGAGGACGTACTTCTTTCCCCTGTCCGCTTTTATAGCTACTGTTATCAAATCTTTTAACCTAATTTATGTCGACACAAGGAATTTCTTTGTAGTATAAAAGTCATTCACTAACGCTCTTTTTCTTTTTCTTCTGTTTGGTCGCTTTTCTCGACCAATTATTGAACTAAGGATCATACATTGAACTAATAGCAAAATTAGTGAAGAAGTTTTTAAAATTCAAATTGATTAATTATCACTTAAGAAATTTGTATAATCGACTCTGGGAAAATTTTTCTAATACTTCATGAAATGATAAGATTTAGATAGGGCAATAAGTAGTTGATTCACAAGGATTACGTACTTTTTTGTACATGGGAATAATTTTAGCAATTTTCAAAGGAAGCTTTTTTATTAAGACTCATAGTAAATATTTCAGTTTTATCCATAGTAAAGCGAAATTCCGCATTAACCGAATCCGGATTAACCAAATCCGAATTAAACGAGGTCTACTATTTCATTTTTATTACTCAGTATCGGGAAATAATAGATTTATTATACTAAAGAAATTTTGTTTCAACATCCAAAATTTTGTGGGGTTTGTGAGTTTTAAGCAAAACAATGATATTTTAACCTCTCTTGAAATAATTGCATAAAAACATGAGTCTTTGAGGTTCGTGGATGAAAAAACAAACAAAACTTTTGACTTAAATTAATAAGTTTATTTTCGTTTGCATTTTTTTACCTATTGTAGCCCAAAAAACGTTTGGCTTATTTAAAATATCTAAATTATTTGATAAAACATTACCATCACCATCGTGCAAGTTCTTGGGAGGAAAGTATCGTTTAATCTTAATATTACTTATATAATATATAATCTTTCATAATTTATTGGTATTGTTTTTATGTCTAGTAGTAATTATAATAATTACGTTTGGCCTTTTCAATCATTCGATGTAGCACATTGCGATAAGATTTATATCCATCAAATTTTTCCATATCATAATGTCTGATGAGATTTTTAAATAATCTGTTTTAGTTATTCAGCCTCTTTATCTTTCCCTTAGTTCCGCCTAAACCATTCTGCTTCAAAACCATAGACAAGTTTAAGATAATATTACAACACAATGCCGCTTTTTTATACAAAACGTACCGTTATCATCACATTGTTATAGATGACAAAACATCTGATGTAGAAAAGACCCTTGAATAGTGTACCCACTACAAAAAGTACTAAAGTATCTACTGGCTATAAAGTGCGCAAAACGCTCGTGCACCTGACTTGATCCTACTCAAAACTAATACCGGAAAGGCGGGAAAAGTACTTAACTATAACAAATATAGACCTGTGATGATACTACTGTAAATAAATGGTTCTAGGATACTTATCCCACGGTCACATACCTCCGGTCAATACCTTCTGGGTTCTTAACCTTTGATCACATACCACTCCAGGTATATAACCAAACTATGGTGGTATATGACCCGAGGGTAGCTGACCAGGGGGTAAGTGACGGAGAGTAAGTGACCAGGGGGTAAGTGGTCTGATACCAAATAAAGAAACCCCTTTGAAACTGCAATCCATACAAAAAACAAAAACATGTCGCAATGCTTGCAATAAAAACTTCCAATGACCCAAGAATTATGCAAAGAAATGATCGTTCTCGAAGCAGCTGCAATGCTGCATGGTACTGACGCGGAGTTTGCAATTATTGAGTCCGTTCACGAAGCTAAAAGTAGCGCAAGTATCGAATACTTTTTTAAAAATTTACCACGGTACTGGTACTTCGGTATCGGTACGATACTTAAAAAGTACCACGGTATATTAGTAAACGGTACTTCCCATATCTGCTTATATCCAATAAAAATAAAACAAAATTTGACTTTATTGAAGTAATTGCAATTTTACAATAAAAAACAAAAGTATTATAACTAGCAAAACCCCACTACTAATAAAGCTAATTTATTTTTAAATACAAAACTCCACTTAATTAAAGAATCAAAAATATTGTAACTTAAATGGGCCTGAAATCCGATGTGTCATAATCATTTGATGTTGCATCGTTATCATCAAGCACATAATTATTTTCACTGTGATCAGAAATTGAGATATCATGAGGACTCTCACTCAGATCACTATCAATATTGTTACGGTTTCTTTTGCCATAAAAATTTTGTATATACATCATAAAGGTTTATATTTATATAATTATTATATTCGTAAAAGAAAAATATAAGATATAAGCAATGAGTGATTTTAAAAATTACACAAGAACTTTTTCTGGTTAAAATGGCTCGTTTTCTTGAGTACTACAGTAGTTGCCGTAATGCAGACTAACTTCTTTGGCAAATAGAATGTGGTGATCTAAAGTATGTGGTGTTTCATCTCAGTATGTCACTTTAAAAAATCTTATATCTCGGTAACTGGCAAAAGTAGCACGATAAAATTGGTTTCGTTGGATAGGTAAAATCTCCAACTTTTTTGTTTTGCCGGACCATTGTTATGTCACAGTCAAAATTTCAGCTTTTTGCGTACAATATCATTTCCATCAATTTGCCTCTTATTTGCTTAAAATGTCTTTTACTGGAAAGAAGAAAGCGTTTTGTGTTTTGGAATTTGATAAAAACAACTCATGGACATGTGTTCAACGTAAATTTCGGACAGAATTTTCAAAGCAGCCACCAGACCGACGTACCATACAGAAATGGCACGCAAAATTTAAGGAGGAGGGATTTTTTTGCTCCGGAAAACAATTGCCCTATCACCACCTAGACGAGGGGTCACCTAACTTTTTTCGAAAATAAAAGAGTAATTTATTTTCGAAAAAAGTTAGGTGACTTAGAACAAAAGAGAAAAAAGAAAAACACTTAGAATAAAAGAGTAATTTATCTAGGAATTTAAAATTTAGAAAAAAAGACTCTCAACAAACGCAGATTTTAGCAAATTGAAGAAAACTTATCTTTTTAAAATTAGTGAAAACTAAAAAAAGGTCTCTAAATTTAATGTGGTTTGAAGATGTGAATCTTTTTAATGGAAAATGAAGGCCGATAAAATAGAAAAGACTTCATTTGCAACAGGAAAGTTTTGTTTTTTTGAATAAATCAAAAATATTTGCGGGTTAAGTAAATGAAAGACCGCAGCCGAAAAGGAAATATAATTATTTATCTACGATAAAATTTGAAATTATGCAAATGATTTCCTAAGTTTTAAAAATACTCAAAGCAAGCTGCTACAACATTTGATAAAACGAATCACGGCACAGTAAAACTACTATAGCACAGGGCTTAATATCGCAATTCTCCCACTCTATGACAGAAATATGACACAAGCTCAATTCGCAGAATATAAAATATTACGACTTAGAGACTTTAACATAGATTTGTTTCAAATTGAAAATGACATTCAAATTAGAAATTATGCAAATGGTCTTCTAAGCTGCTCTATAAAATGTGTTATCAGTCAACGAATTAGAACATGCAGAACTTCAAAAACTTTAATAAATTCTATTTATTTCAATAACATAAGCAACATAATGGCCTCTGGAATAATGTATTATGACATTTCATATCATCTACCTATATTTCTTATAGCTTCGGCTAAGCATTCAAAAAGTGTTCCAAACATTAGTAATAGTAAATTTATTCGTGACATGTTGAATTTTATTATTAAAGAGTTTAATAATAATGTTTGGAAAGGTTTACTCATCTCAATATGTCTGACCAAATGACAGCTCATGAAAGTTTTGATCAATTTATGAATTCATTTTTAAAACCTCTTTAACTGTCTGAAAGTTTTTTATACGGTTTTTACCCAAACGTTTATGTCTATTTTTAATTTGATAATTATCTTATGATTAAATAACTTATATGGCAAATACAGTGGAATGTGTAATATGTTTCACACTTTATTACCTTTTATTAAGGCTTTAAAAGACTAAATTTAAGGCAAACAGAAATACAACAGACACAATGATGTTTGCTAACTAACTGAAATAACGAGAAAGAAACATGCGAGGCAAAACCAATGACGTCACCAACGCTGAACAAGAAATGAAAGAAAAAGGCAACTAATAAACTGACACGTGAAGACGGAAAATCACCACAATCTCCCGTTAAAAATAAATGTTATTACCATATCTGTCGATAGGTCGGCGAAGACGTGAAGAATGACGTAAATTAAGAGTTTCGCAAGGTGCATCAGATGTCATGCTTTCAGTATCGTCCGGCGCTGCTCGACCGTTGCTAGTTATGTCAGGTTGCGAAAACGAATTAGATTCATTATCACTTTGCGGTAAAATTGTGTTTTTGGTATCGTCAGAATGCGATGAAGGATTTGTATCATTCGCAACATCAGCAACAGGGTTTCGAGCTAGATCTCGTAGAGAAACATTAATTTCTCTTCCATCATTTAATTTTACATGAGCGTAATGCGAGTTAGCCTCAATGAGCTCAGGTTCTTCAACTAGCGGGTCATTTTTGTTGCGAACATGACATTTCACATGAACTGACCCAGGCTTCACCCAGGAAGGCAATGATACACCATTAAATGATTTTCGAGAGTGCAAAAACATACGTTCATGTGATGTGCAATTGATAGCGGTACATAGCAGAGATCGCATAGAATGAAGTACATCAGTAAGAACGTATTCCCAGTGAGTCAGAGGAAGTTTTTTTGAACGCAAAGCTAATAACATAGTTTGCCAAATAGTGCGGTTACAACGCTCAACTTGTCCGTTTCCTGCGGGATTGTATCTATTTGTTCTACTTGTCGGCATCCCAAAATTATGAAGCCACAATTTTAGTTCAAACAACATAAAACTAGACCCTTGATCGCTATGCACATAACCAGGAAAGCCAAATATGCTTAACAAATGAGTAAGTTTTTCGATAACGGTCGCTGATTTTATATCGGGGCACGCATACACAAAAGGAAAACGAGAAAACTCATCAACAATAACAAGCAGATACTTATTTTTTAAAACGGATAAAAATGGTCCTTTAAAGTCGATACTAATTCGTTCAAAAGGCTGGGTTGCCTTTATTAAGTTCATTTTGTCTTCTGGTTTCAGGAAAGAAGCTTTTACTTCGCTGCAATCTTTGCAAGCTTGTATAACATTTTTGACATCGCTTAACGAAAACGGCAAGTTTTTAACTTTGACATAGTGAGCCAATCGAGTAATTCCAGGGTGACACAATGATTCATGTAAATTGGTTAACGACTTTAATGATGGAAATGATACGGATGCGGAAATAGCGCGAGAAAGTGTATCTGGAGCGAAATTAAGTTTACCCGGTCGATAGATTATCGTAAAATCAAAAGCAGCAAGCTCTAATCGCCATCGTAATATTTTATCGTTTTTGATTTTTGTTTCATGGTTATGTACACGAAAAGCTAAAATTAATAAAATGATAACCGCAATATTGGCTCTTTGTTTTATTTTTAAAATATTGAATATTTCTATTGCAGTTTCTTATTCAAATAAAATCTATTTGAAATAAAACTGATGGATGACCTTTATAGGTTGAAATCGATTTTTTATTACGAGTTTGTTGGTTTTAGTTTTTATTTTCATTAAATATTCGGTCCATTGGACTTTGACTGATATTATTTTTTTAAAAAAAGAAACTATTGATGTATGCAGGAATCAAATTTAAAAAGTTGCAAAATATGGTTGATTTAATCTTTATTTTAAAATTGATTATGCTCTTCCATATTCTCCCGTTCACTTTAACTGCTTATCAGCGGGCCAATTTTATATTGTGTACGTAATTCATTAAGTAAGTGTTCTTGCCAGATTATGTGAGATTTTATGCTGCGATGCGAGATGCTAAGTCTGAACAGGACTCTGCTGAAGAAGAAGTTCAAGTAAAACAAACCCTAACTGTTAATGTGCTATTCTGTAACAGTAAAGCTGTGTTGAATTTTCAGATAAATTGCTCTATCTCATAAATTTAGAGCAAATTTAACATCAACAAAACACAATTGGTGTAAGATTTTAAGCTCAATGCTTTTCGTTTTCGCCTCTTCGTTCATTTCCACAAGGCGACCTAATTTCTTTATTTAAACGCATTTCTTGTTATTAATCTTAATTGTCATTGTTTTAGCTTTTTTTTTCTTCGCCACGAGGCGATTAATACTCACATGTGATTCGTCCACTGACAAAGCATATGTATTGATAATTAAATTTATACCAAAAAGTGCTTTAAGCAGATAGCTTCGTTTTATAGTAAAGACTTCAATTTTCTGTTATGCCTTCAATTTTCTAATATGTTTTATGTTTGGTAAATTCTATTTAAATAAGTGAATGATTGTAGTCATACAGTATATACATAATGTAGTGAATATTTGAATTGAAATCTGGATTTATTGCGGAATTTTATTGTTGTCAACGTTAAACTGACTGCAGCGGTATCGTGGCCCAACAATCCTTGTAAATTTTTTTATTTGTTATATTGTTTTTGTGAAACTACCAATAGTTAAATAATTGTTCTTTAATAATTGTTGTAAATTCTTAATTACTTCATTGATATATTAAATACTTTTGTGTTTTCAAAAGAACAGTACGTACGTACATACATACTTCGCAATATTAGTGTATTGCTTCGTTACCGAGCGCTATACTCTGTACGCGTGCTTCAACAAGAAGATCAGCCGAAGTTTGTGTTGATTGAATTATCATTTATTCAAATAGACTCCCCACGATAATGCAGTTGGCGCCTGGGCCATCACCATTAAAATAGTTCATTTAAAAAACTACAATTGGTTTATGATATATGAATGAGTAACTTGACACCATAAAAGTTTTGGCTCTCTAGTAAAACGTAAGCTATAGTCTTCCATTGAATTTTCGCCCCACAAAAAATTGTTTAGGGAGTGCTTTTGCTTTAAAGTAGTTATTGTAAAGGGGCCGGAAGCGAGGGGGACGGCAGAGTAAAATTTGTTCCCAGCCTTTTTAAAACGGGAGGGCATAGGTGGGCAAATTAGTACACTTTGAAATTTGCTGTATAAAAGCATTGGATTTGATATGTCTCAACAGTCATACAAACTCGATCAAATTATTAAATTGATTGGAGCTGAAGGCCTTTTTACTTCTTTAGTCTATACTAGTTTATTAAGACGAAAACCGTGGAATTAAACACAGATTTAAATTGATGACTTTTTTTTGAACGCGCAATCAAAGTGGCAACTCTGTAAAATATTGCAATATCAAAATTCGGAAAATTTTCAAAAACATTTGGACAAGATTGTATTGTCTCCCTTGGCCAATAATTTTCCATCGTCCCTGGTTACTGGCCAATGAAAACAGTAAATAAGCAAATGTTTTACTTGTGTACCAAAACTTTTATTGTCAATAATCCACAATCAAGTACGTTTGGTTTGTAGAAATAATGACAGACAGACACACACAATTTATTTTGCCCAAAACCATATAAAACAATAACAAATGAAATACGTACAATGCACAAAAAAGGCAAGCAAGCATCAAAGAAACCTAGTATTTACTGGTTAAGATGCTTTCTGATTAAATTACAATTATTAATAACAATTGTGTTGGTGCGAGTAAAATTAATAAAAAGAAAAAACAACAAAAAGCAAAAAAAAACTTTTAACATAACAAAAATTTATAAAACAATAACAAAAAATTTCAATCTCACTTGTATTATGCATATTAAGATAAGATTACGCCTGAGCATTTTTTTGTTTTTTTATGTAAAAATACATAACTGGGCTTACATTGAGATATTGCGAAGACTATTTGTATTCAGCATGACTTAGAAAACAAAGTAATCTATTCATTATATAACATTTGCTAAATTATTAGGAGATAATAAAATTTGAAAACTTAATATTTATTGATCAATAAAACGTTTTAAAATTGTTTTTTAAATGCATTCCAATGTAAGTTTTACAGTTTTGCTTTTAGTTTTGACCAAATCTTTGCACCTTTGTACGAAATTGAAATTTTGGGACATGTTATCGACATTCTCGGTAAAAAAACACAAAGTCAGATACTTGTTTAGTATGGTAAGAGTGAATTTTAGAAATTAAAAAAAACAAAACATTTTTGGTGTTTCTTTTAGTATAAAATAAATACATGAATTTTCCCAATTCTACTCTATGTAAATCTTTAGAGTTTATTAAGTTTTTTTTTTTTTTTTTTTTTATAAAGGCTTGAAATGGGAATGTACCATTAGTTGAGGTTAATGCTCTAATTATACGATTAATTCTTACACTCAATTTAGATATATATGTTTCAAATGTTGACCTCAAACTATAATTGCGTATTGTATTCATTATCTATTAGACTATGATGCAGTAATTTCAAATGGTTCATATTGGTATATAATTAAAAAAGTTCCGTGTAACAAGCCAGGTGGGAAGATAAACTTTTAATATGTAGTATCCAGTTTAAATTTTGATTAATAAAAATCCCAAATATTTGCCTATTGGGCTTTAAAGTGCCCAAGTTTATAAAATCACAATAAAAATGCCTAAATCCAAAATTATTATTTATTTGATATTGTTTGACACGTGCAACTAAAACATCAATAAATCACGTAATACGTTCAACATAAGATATGTAAACGTTTAATCACATTAAAAATAAAAACTGCATGAAAACCTAATTTCATGACTCACTTCGAAACTTTAAATGCAATTTATTCCAAAGTAGTATTTTGTGACTTAATTACTCGTTTAGTGATAAAATTAAATTCTTAAACACTTCTCTCAATTCCACACAAATATCAGCAAAAAGCAAATTACAAAGTAAGTTGAAAGCTGTTCGGGGCTTATTGTAAAGCTACTTTCAATGAAATATATTTGAATATACAGTGATGATGAGTCATCAAAACTGATAAAATTAAATCTACCACAAAAAATATTTATCTTATTGTACGTATTTCATTAATTTTCACACAAGCATTTTCTTCAATGTTGGTAAGAATAAAGTTTTTGCCAATGTACAATCCACTGAGCTCATGCTTCAATTTTCGCTCATCGTCTCTCGGCGATTTAGTTAATCGGAAGACTGTGCTATCGTTTTCGTTGCTATTGGTTTCCGGTTCTGTTGACAGCTTCAGTGAAAATCGACCATTAACAACAGTCAAATAATAGGACTGATTTGTATTTTGAACAACTATTGCAAATTTTCGAAATCTTTTATCAGTTATTTTTTTTGACATTTTCCATCCTCCCTGGATTCGATAAGCATCAAAAATTTCTGTCGTTATATTTTCCAATCTATCCGAAAAAAAAAGTTTCTGCGGCACCTGCTCAGGTGTTGTGCAGGTTTGAATTGTGACTACCTTACCATCATACTCAACATACACACCATCAGCAGGCAAAAAACAGTTTATTAAACAAAGTACTGTGAAGAAGGTCAGTAAAATCATTTTTTCAAGAAATTCGTTCAAAAAATAAATTGTAAAATATTATTTAAAGAATTTTCAAGTTTCAATAAAACAATATTTTTCTCTACTTAACTAAATTCAGTTTTGAAACGCAGAATAAAGTCAAATTTTCAATATTTTGTATTTGTTCTAACTTTTACAGCAACCAAACTGATATCAACTATTAAATATTAATGAGAGATTCAAGTTTTTGCTTCATTTTATAGATAGTTGGTGCCATATAGTTTCGAATCAACAACTGCTTGAATTTTCGCTTTCCTCTAGCATCTTCCTCAAGCATAGATGTAACAGGAACTAAAAGTTTCTCAAGAAGCGGTAAATGCTTTTAAGGATATTGTTCCTATTATTTCAGAAATCAATTTTCGGTGTTCTTTAAATCTACTTTTTATAGGAAATCCTTATGGCGAGTTAATAAGATTGATGAAAAATACAAAAGCTTATTTGAATTGCAACAAGAAGGATTTTGATGCTTAGTCTACCTGAGTAAACTGCGTTGGGCTTTTGAAAAAAGCTGGTTACCTACTCTGGTAACTTTGCTTGAACAAATTATGACAATCAAGTTAATATCGATATATACTGTACATATAAGTAATTATTTTATATATAAATATTTATTGTATATATAAGTATTTATTTATAAGTAACTTTAATTCATAAAATGTTGAAATTATTGTAACCATTCATAAATCTTAAATTGTAAGTTACCCCAGGTCGACGTTTCAAATGTAAAAACAAGTTTCATCACAACAAAACTAATAAACCATTTCAAAACAATCTTAAGCTTTTTTTTGTAAATGTAAAAAATTTGTGTAAAACTTGAAGCCCAAGAACTTTCTTTGTTTTGTGAAAGCAAAAAAGTTTAAAATGATAACAAATCTCTAATCCCTACGTTTTTTAACTTGCGGGCGTGAAAAACTTTTCAGGGGTGCGCGAGCAAGTAGTTGGTAACTGAATTGATAGCTGTAATGGTAAGTTTTTCAATCTACAGCATTGTTTTAAGACGGATTAGAAGCTGATGGAAAGTGAAAACTATTTTTTAGTCTTTACTTTAACTTTTGGCCAAAATTAAAATATTTGATGAAATTGCTTGCGTTTTGCTTTTGGTTTGTGTTGTCAAAGGAAGGGGGCGAGTTCTGTTTGCATGAGAAAATGGGGAGGCAACTTTTGCTTGCATGAAAAATAGAAGAATTTTGTTTTTATGATGAGAGGGGGCGCAAGTTTTGTTTGCGTAAAAAAGAGGGGAGCATCTCAAATACTTTAAGAATCACTGCAGTCAGTTGATCGAATTCCAGTTATACTAAAAATGTATTTAACAAACGAAGATTTAAAGCAACGCTTTTCATTCAGTGGGCGGCGGACGACTGGCTGGCCGTAGAGCTCTTTCAGTGGCCGTACACGTCTTACTGATCTATTTCAATTTGGTTGGAGAAAAACTTTTATTTCGATTAAATTTTGTCATCAGTTAAAACTGACACTAGCAGTGGAGGGCCACCTGGCTATTTGAAACGTGAAAATATTTTATTATTACGTCATTACAATGGTTAACAATGAATTGTTTTTATGTCTAAGTTAAGCAAACTATTATTGGTACTTCTATAGCATTGTTAAAACTGTAAAATATCGGTTAGGCATAGTGATGGCCTTACAAAAAAGGAGGCCCGGTGCAAGAAAAGTAAGAGCGAGCGACTATTTAGTGTTCCAAGGCAAAGCAATCTCTAAAAACAGATGATTATCATAGGGAGAGTCACTTTTTAGTGTATCAAAACAAAGTGATCTCTAAAAGATAAAGCTCTTCAATTTAGGGGGCCACTGTTTAGTGTCCCAAAACAGTGTAATCTCTACAAAAGTCATTGTTTAAAGAAGTGTCAATTTCTAGTGTCTCAAAACCAAGTTATCTTTATTATTTTAAAAATGCCACCGACGTCCTGGTGCTATTATGAGGAAATAGAGCGATATCTTGTATAGGAGGATCACTTTTTGATGTATTCCAGGCGGCAGGGGCAGGTGCAGCCGCTCCGTTCGCACCCTTATTAAAGCCATCACTGGTTACACAATTAATTATTTAAAATATGGTGAATTAACAAGCTGATTTTCTCATTTGAATGGGTAACAATTTACCGGTTATGAAACAATAGCAAACAGCAGCCAAAGCAAATTTAAAGTTTTTTATTTTGTTTTTTTTACCATACTTATTGTCAGCCGTATAATAAATTCTCACTAAAAATGCACCGCGAGGTTTAAAAGTTTGAGAAGTACTGAATTAAAACATATTCGATTCTGCTCAAGCTCAAGTTATCCTAGTTTTATCAGATATTAGTCTACTACTTAGTTTCTTCAGACAAATTGCCCCAGTTTTATTCTTAAGGCCCGTTTCCACTACGAACGTGGAATAGAGCATTCTTTGTTTATGTTATTGATTATTTACTTCTTTTCACGCTTAAACGCTAAACGAAGCAAAAAAATTAATAAAAGAAACAAAGTGTTTCTTATTTTACACTCGTAGTAGAAGCAAACCTTTAGACAGAAACCTATCGCACATTTTATTCGAGTGCGTAACACTACTAAAGCAACTTGCAGGCTTAGTTTGAGTTACTTACCTTAAACAATTCCCCATTCTTTGGCACTCCTTACTTATTTGGTCTTGTGCTTTACACATTTGCTTTATCGACTTTACTTTAAATGACTTTTTTGACAATTTTTTTGGTGATCTACCTTAATCAACAACTTCACGAATTTTGAAATTATCCAGCCTAATAAACTGTGCCAATGAAATAGAAAGTTTTTGTTTACTTTGCTGCAAAAATCCAATGATGGTACTGCCAGCACAAAACAAAAACAATTATGATTTTTTGAAAATATCTTTTTGTAACTTACCCTATGTCTCTTAATACGTCACAGAATAATGTGACTATAGCAGTAAATAAAAAAGTTTTTCTTATATTTATTTGTGAGTATTACAATAACAGTATTTCAAACTATCTTCAATATTTACTTCAAAATATCTTTAATTACTTTTTATGAGCAATTTGAAATATTTTGAACAAATTTGTAAAAATTGTTTCAAATACGTAAATAATTTTTATAATGTTGTAAATTTTGTAAAGGATGGTTTGGTTGATATTAGTTAGGTAGTTAATTAGTTTACATAAATAAAATATTTAGAATCAAATATTGTGTTTGTTTAAAAATAAAACTAAAAACTTTTAAATGTTTTACGATATATAAATTTTAAAATTGTTATCGTTTGATTAAGATAAAAAAGTTTTATTTGTTAGTAAAGAACAACAAAATTAGCAACGAGTTAGTCTGCGTAATACGAGTTAAAAACAATGATGTTTCCAAGTTTTCAATTAAAACTTTATTTGATGTTATCTACTCGTTACTGTTCAAGGATTAAAAACTGGCTGCTGCATTAAAAGAAAGCAAACAACTGCCACATTTAAAGTTAAACACAAAATATTCCGAAACACTTTCGCCACATCAGGATCGGGAAGCACAACAACCTGGACTAGCAAGGTTTAAGCCTGGGATCTAACAAGGTTAAACTTCAAATAGAAATTAATAGAGACCAAGTAAGGGCAAATAATTGTGAAATTGTTGATTGAAATTATGTTTTAATAATTTCAAATAAAAGACATAAACTTTTTAAATGATGAATAAAAGGTTATTATTAATTTACTATACTTATTACATAAACCATCAAGGCATGTGAAAATTATTTTAAAGTGTTTATGAAAATCCCTGAATCATCAAATAGCCACAGTGCCATTTGCAATAAAATTTTCTTTAAAATCAGCAACCAGAACCACTCAAGTTAAATATCACGACACTGGCCTATAATTTATTGGTTACACTTATTTAATTTACTAAAATATTTTAACATTTTAGGGACTTAGATTTTCGTATTTAATATTTTCCGACTTGAAAAGAATAATCAAAAATATTGCAAAAAAACAATTAGTTGTTGTTCAAAATTTTTTTATGTTCTTTAAAGAACAAACTTTATACGTTAAAATCAATGAAATAGCAAAAGAGATTAGTAAAAGTTTTATTTTTTAAATAGTCCATTATTTTATAAAATGAACAAATTATGTTACTCCAAACAACAAAAAACTTTTTGTTAAACTGAACTTGTTTGATGGTTTAGGACATGCATGGCAAATTCGTGAGAGTATGCTGGCCGCATCGGTGAAATTTTAATAAAACAATTTGCTGCGGGCCACAATCACTTCCGCAAACAAGTTGATCACTTGGATTTCAATGTAAATTCTTAAAAGTTTTCTTCTTAGCTTTTAGAATTCGGGTTTAAGGTTTCCCAGGCCGACTAGGAACCATTATTCTTCTCAAGACCGCTCTAATCTTTCCGTGCCTGCAAGACAAACAGCACCTCTCAAGTTATCGCTCATGACTCTGCTGTTGAACAGTGTCTTTTGCAAAACCCTTCCTGTGCCAGCCAATACAGTGACGCCAAATTTCCTATTCTTGCCCGAGGACGCACTTTTTTCCATCAGTTCGCTTTTGAAGTTACTGTTATCGAATCTTTTCAACCTAATTTACGTCGACATAAAGAATTTCTTTACAGTCTAAAACTCGTTCACTAATGCTCTTTTTCTTTAACTTCTGAGTGGTTGCTTTTCTCAACCAATCAAACGACTCTTGTTTTAATTGGTCGTTTTCTGGACCAATTTGACACTCTCTCGTTTTTTATATGAGCATGATCAGATCGATTTTAATTCATTCTGACGATTCATCCCCAGCCAACAATGCTATGCAGGGCCCATGGAGAGTAATATCTAGGCATTTCCGGAAGCAGGTCAGGGTAATTGCTTACCCCATGTATTAGCGCCTCCGTCGCTTTCCTGCGGGTCAGAAGGATAAAAAGAGATAAAATAAAATAAATGAATAAAATTTAGGTTTGTAGTGTCTCTTGACAAGATCATTATAGACAATGCCAGTTGCTCGATCCTTCATAATAATTTTGTTTAAATTTAATAAATTCGTTATTGCTGAAACTTATTTATTGGATTTATTGGACAAAGGATTATTAATAAAACTTGCCAGCAAAAGCAAATCAAAGAACAGCAGAAAAAAGTATTTACGGAAGTAAGCTCATCAAAAATCTCGTCCAGTTAGTCGGATACTGGAGCTTCTTTCCATTTTATATGACAGTATGACTCTATACTTATTTGTTTTTACAACAAGAAATTTTTGTTACAAACTGTTTTACAAGAATCACTGCTATTACTTTGTCAATATTTTGTCGATATAAGGCTATTAAAGATCTTTTTAACAAATTTCTATAATTAGTCGATGCCCTTTAATCATCTTTGCTAACTAAATTGTAACCTTATGAATTAAACAAAAGGAAGGGAATTTTGAAAATGGCAACGTTTACCAAATATAAAAGCCTTTAATAACGTTTTTTTCAATTTAATTCAATTTCAACTTTTTTAAGAAATGAAGACAGTAGGCGGAAGAAATAGGATTAAAAAAGGTTATCACGTCAAATGGGATACTTAAAATTTTACACAGTAAACACATTGTGTTACTAAAAGTACAGTTAAAAATGAATTTAGGTCGAACTAAGCCCGTAATTTTAAAATAGTCACGCTTCCGAGAATTAAGCACATTAGTATTTTTGAAAAGATTGTTCATAAAAATAAGTAGGCTACAAATCTTATAAATAAGCACGATACCGAACCCAGGCAATTTATCAGTTCATATTAAAATTGTTGATAGAAAATTTCAAATAGAATATTTCTTTAATAAGTGCTTATAGTTGTGATCAACTGCGTATTAATTAAAAACTATTTTTAACTCAAAAGTTTAGAAAAGATTTTCCAATATTAGCAACACATTGGTTATACAGTACATAAGTTCATATGAAGTTTTTAAACATTAAAATCAAATTAAATTCTTGAAGATTCCGCAATATAATTTCTATTTAAGATGGCAAAATTTTTTTAGAGGTTTAGTTTTATGGTACGAGAATTAGCTGCGCATTGGTCTACTTACCGTACTTTATTACTTTACTCTTCGTGAACTATTGTTTGTTTAAATTTCGATGTCTACAATCAGCGTAGATCAGAGGTCGGCAATCTTAACCACTCAAAGAGCCATTTGAACCCATATCCTACAGAAAATTAAACACTTGAAACCACAAAACTTTTTTTAACATTTAAAATCAAGATAGAACTGAAAAATATACTGTATATATTATATGATTTTGATTTCATTTGTCAATGAAAACATATTATTTTTAATAGCCTAATAGCCACTTGTTAAAAAAAGACAAGCGTAACTAGAACAGTTGGTTATTACCACATTTTGAATATGTATGTAAACTTGAACGTTTTTAAAAGTTTATTTTTGTTGCTAACAATGCAATATTGCAGCGAAAAGAATAATGTACAGCAGGTATTGATGTTTGATGCAGTAAGTTTGTATCTCTCGAATTTTACTGTAAGCTTAGTAGGATGCTGAAACGGCAGACAGACAAACTCTGGTGTTATGACACTCAACTTGGATTAACATCATAGGTATAAAGGAGTGTATCGAAGTTTTCCCCAAATTTTCTACCCTATATTCAAATATGATTTTAAAAAAAATGTAATATTTCAAAACAAAACTTTGAATTAAGTTTTATGGTATGGAATTTTGTTTGAGTGTTTGCTGCTTTTAAAATGTATCAAAAAATTGGTTTGAAAATTTTTCCGCAGAGAGGCGAACAAGAGAAGGCTTTTAATCAAGCAGAAACTTTTTATCGCTTAATGATTTTGACCATTTGCTTTCGTTTGCGTAGGTTATTTAACTGTACAAAAACTATTAAACAACCTTGTCGGACTAGGCATCTGCGCTTCTCATTGGAAGAATTGTAAATGGAATAACGAAGTTTTGTAAGAGTACATTCAAGTTTTGTGCTTTTGTTCCTATGGCCAATATCAGGTTTGTTGGAATGAGTTTGCCCCCAACAGCTTGGATTAAAGTCAATCACCTGGGGACTGGTGTTAAGTGGTTCAATTCGTCTTTCAACAAATGGGATCTCGCTCCTTCAGCGGATTGCACATGCTGCGTCACTGAACAAACCGCAGACCACGTCCTATCAGGGTGTCCCATACATCGGAACCCACATGGAACAAAAGGTCTGACAGTTTTTGGAAGATGAAACCCGATGCTGGCTTTTAATACTATTGCTGCCAGCATCTGATTGGACAGCAATTGGTGGTAGTAAATAGATAAATTGTCGTCCCCAGACTGTGCCTGACCCGAAAGGATGCCCGTCCAAAGAACGACAAGGATGACGAGTCGTTTGTTAAATTTTAATTTTGTTTATAATAAATTAATATGTATTGTTTTTTACATTCGAGAACTGATTGAGTTTATGTTAGTATTTTTTTTGGTTTTTTCTTGTCGATTTGTTAAATAAAGTTTGATATCGTTTACACTTTTATATATACGTTTATTTAGATTACAAGCATACACATTTAACATTTACAATTTATCAAAAAAAAGTCTTAATCCCTTATTCCAGAGGTGGGCAACCCCTGGCACGCGTGCGGAATTTGGCACGCGTACACTTCTATCCGGCACGCAAGCGAGGCCTCAGAAACGAGATCCTTCCTCTTTCAAATGAAAAAAATAATAACTTACAAGTTGCAGTACCATTGGATGAAGGATTGGAATTTCTGAGTTTCTTGATTATGTTTTTATTAACCATAAG
The DNA here is from genome assembly GCA_963680785.1 of Diplosoma virens. Taxonomy (NCBI): domain Eukaryota; kingdom Metazoa; phylum Chordata; class Ascidiacea; order Aplousobranchia; family Didemnidae; genus Diplosoma; species Diplosoma virens. The sequence goes on along the minus strand of OY796890.1, from coordinate 41,106,207 downwards.
ACAAGTATTGCAAAAACTCTTGCATTTTTTTATTTAATTAATTAATTAATTATAACAGTAAAAGAAAAAACAAAAAATACAGCTAAACGTTTTCGGTTTACAATAAACTCTTTTCAAAACATCATCTAAAATTTTTTGATATGATAATTTTATGCATTAAAGAAATTTTAAAAACATAAACTATTAAGTCATCTAGATTTAATATATAGATCATTGGTTGATTAAATTCAAATGTATAGTGATGGAATTAAATGTTTATAAAATACATCACAATGGTTTCATTATTTTACTATAAAGCAAGTCAATTAGTTAGTTACTGCAAGTCTATCGTAGTCCAGACTATTTGTATCAAATTGTCTTTAACAAAAAATTAAAATTGATAGAAACAGATTAAAACAAAATTAAAAGTCAGTTTGAAAGTTTAAAAAAATTGGTTTTGCCTCACTTAAGCACAGTAGAAAGAATTTGTAAGAACTCGTTTTTTTGCCCTCACACAATGAGCATAATGTCAGGACTATCAGCTAAGAAACGTCGTGCAATTGAATATGTCAGAGTATTCCAAAAATACTGGACTGAAAAATTTGAATTGAATGAGAAAGACTATAAAGCTTTATGTATTTTTTGTTTTGAAACCGTTGTTTTTAGAACATCTTCTGTTAAAAGGCACTTTGAAAATGTTCATAATAACATAAGCAATAAAACCGAAGAGGAAAAAAGAGAATTAATTAGTAGTAGGCTCGGCAAAACAAAAAAACAGGCTGATAATTTTATGAACTTCGTCTCAGGCAGATCCAGTTCCAACTTAGTTGCCGCTAGTTTTGAAGTTTCGAAGGTAATTGCTCAACATGGAAAACCACTTAGTGATGCAGATTATATTAAAAAAGCTTGGTTAGAGTGTGCACCTTTTCTTTTTGACAATTTTTTAGAGAAAAAAAGATTATTCAGCGTATTAAAGATTTGTCTCTGAGTAGGAAAACAGTAAAGGATAGAATACTGTAGCGTGAGGGATTATTGGCACACAACTAACTTTGACCCCTTTTTATTAAGAAGGGGCACAACTTCAAATAAACGTTTCAGCAAATACAAATATAAATAAACCTTTAGAATCAGTTTCAAGAATATTCTCGAGTCGAATTTCACAAGTCGCTCACATTAAGTCTAATCTGAGGCGACGAATCGGTCTAGCGCGTATATGTAGTCGTAATGATTTTATATCTTTATTATTGTGACGTCTGCTTTATTTATCGATAAAACCACGTGATCAGGCTACGTTTTGAGAGCTGTGTGTCAAGAATGATTACACAAATGGTCTTGATGGCGCGATCAGCCAACGATCAGCTGGGGGCGAAACAACAGAAAGGCGGTACATAAGCAAAATACAAAAAAATGCGAAATTATCAGATGAGGTTGTCATGGCAGTAGATAAACGTTGTGCAGCGAGCGGGAGGGCGCTGCAAGCCGAGTCTGCAGCAAGCGAAATACAACATGGGAAAATACATTTGCGGAAAATTTTGCAAAATCGAAGCAAATGCATGGACGAAAGACGGTTTGCGGTAATGAGTTTGCTACAATACTTAAGTTAGAAAGTGATACGACTAAGCTGTTGACACAAAATTTGTCTTCATGCAAGTTTTTTTCTGTTTGTATTGATGAAAGCACAGACATTACATCATCAGCTAGGCTGGCAATATTTTCTCGATTTTGTAAAGGTGATCAATTATGTGAAAAGATGGTTGCCCTTTTAACACTACCTGAGCGTACTACCGGGGCCGAAATATGTAAGACTGTTAAAAAATGAATATTGTTCTCGTCAAATTGACATTTCCAAAGTAGTGTCTGTTACAACTGATGGTGCCCCCAGCATGACTGGTGAGAAGGCAGGTTTTGTAAGTCTGTTTACAAAAGAACTTGGTCATGCAGTAATAGTCTATTACTAATCTATTACTTGCATCATACATGAGGAGGCATTGTATGCAAAGCAGGCCTAAACGAACTTCAGGAAGTAATGCAAACAGTTACCAAAGTTGTAAACTGGATTTCTGCTCGAGCATTACATAAAAGACAATTTCAGGTTTTACTGAATGAGGTAGAATCTGTGTATAAAGGATTAAAAATGTACAACAATGTTCGAAGGCTTAGCCGAGGTTTACTTCCGAAACGATTCGTTGAATGCTTTAACGAGATAAAGACCTTCTTAAGAATGTCAAGTAGTATTTTCGCACAAATTTTGGTTGGCACGTGGAAGAATTATGTCAGAGATTTAGTTGATTTTGGCACGCAAACCAAAAAAGGCTGCCCACCCCTGCCTTATTCAAATAAAATGTTATTCAAATTTTATATCACACATAGTCTAATTTAATTACACTTTTTATACATCAACTATTCCAGTTGACTTATTCTGTTTCTGTCAATATGGCCGAAGAGATCGAGCTAAAAAAGATCGACAACAAGCTCGAGAATTAAATAAAAACCATTCAACTAGAAATGATTACTTAATTGATTAAGTTAATGTACATAAGTTCGAATCTCGAATACGTAACATATGTACTGGTTTTTACATTCGAGAACTGATTGAGTTTATGCTAGAATTTTTTTTTTGTTTTTTTCTTTTCGATTTGTTAAATATAGTTTGATATCGTTTGTGCTATTTAATTTAAAAAAAAAAAAAAATTTAGTATGGAAGCAGCAACAACATTAACCCCACCCACATCCTCTCTAAACTAATCTTTTCAATTTCTCAACGTTTTTTATTGATAATTTGACGCTGTAGCAGCATTGCACTTTACTATCCTTGTCGGACCACGGTTTGTCCCTTCACCATTATATGACACATTAACATCAAAACACCAGAAAACCTCAAACATCGATAATTATTATGTCGATTCATTAAAAACATTTGATGTTGTACCGAGAATATTTTTCTGAATACAACTTGTGTCAAATGTCAGAACCAAGTTTGGATTCAAACCAGCAAACCTGCGACCGTAGTAGAAAACTGTCTGTCACCTACTGTCCGTAGAAAGTAAAAACTTTTCAACTTACAAAGAATGCAGTTAGTGGCCAATGCAGTTACCGGTCACGGGGAGGGTTTTGAAAGCTGAAAAAATATTACTAACAGTTGAAATAAAGTAAAGACTTTTTTGTTTTTCACTTTTTTCATACCCTAATTATCTTTTGAGTTGTCTGCGTATATTTATTATGGGCGTTTGACTTTCAATTTCTCTTCGTGGATACTTCTATGAGTACCACGTTCTTTATGCTGTAGCGTGCTTCGTTTGGCTCATGAGTAAAACCTTAACTCCTTTTATTGCAAAGGGCGCAATTTGAATTAAACAGAAGAAATAACGTTTAAACTTCAAAATAAAAATTCAGGCGGAGTCTTCGCTCAATAACGTTGGAAGGATGAGTCTCAAGTTAATTCGCATCGATCTGTATGCTCAACTCTCTGTCTCTCCGGCTAATGACTAGGTCCACCAAGTATATAGCGTCCAAATAGTTTTATTGATTTTCTGTTATAACGCCTGACCTTTTTCACAGGCAAAACCCTGCGGCAAAAAATCACGTGATCAGGCTACGTCCTGTTAGCAGTTGTGGCAAAAATAACTAAACAAAAGGCGGTAATAGCCTTTGATGATGCGATCAGCCAACAGTTATTTGGGAGGAACAACGGAAAGGCGGTACAAAAACAAAATAATAAGAAATAAAAGTTATAACATGACGGTTGCCATGGGAGCAGATAAACGCTGTGCAGCAAGCGGATGAACGCTGCAAGTTGTGTCAGCATCAAAGCTAAAATACATTTGCGGAGAACGTCGCAAAATCAAAGCAAATGCATGCACGAAAGACAGTTTGCAACGATGAGTTTTCTACTATCCAAACAAGCTATTGCTCAACCAGCTTCAAAGCACGTAAATTATTTATTTGGTAAAAGGTATGAAATCAACAAGAATATTCTTAATTACGATAAAGTTAAACTTATAGGCCTATATTTTCTGTAGTTTTATAAAAACGCTTTGGTGAAAGTTGAAAACCAGGTTGGTCAAAAAATGACACAAAAAACCTAAAGCATGTTTATGAATTCCAGTTGTGTTGATTATTGTGCTTTTTCTGATATTGGTTCATATCAGCGCTAAACTGCGAAACAGATTGATTGATTATTGGGTGCAGCAAGTTTAGAAAAAATTTTTGGACTATGATAAGCTTGATTAAGGCAATATTTTAATTTTAGCAATTCATTAAATCAACATAGTGTTTTGCAGGATGGATATGGAGAAAACTAATAGGGATAGAATAGCTGGATAGAAGCAATAATGAAGAACTATTACAGAGGACAAAACAAGTAGATGGGAACTGATACAAAGTATCCAAGAAACAAAAGAAAAATGAATCAGCAATATAAAAGAAGAACCAATGAAGCTGATTTTAAAATGCCAAATATTTGAAAAAGGCAAGGGTAAATCTAGAATAAAATTTTTGGATAAAGTTGGTAAATGCAAAAGCCTTAAAAAAACTATTTTTGGACCGATGGCCAATAATATTAATTATAAGTATATGCCAATTTTATCATTCTGAAAGTTTGAAGGGAGTAGATCTGATATAAGGCGATGATTTGTGTTTGGTCATCGAACTCCAAACTTTGTACCTTACATAAGTGGAATAAACTTTTCCAAGTGCCCTTCGTTTTCAAAAAATCGCTGAACTTGCTTTAGACTTTTGAAAGCTAAGCAAAAATAGTTTAAATATATCAAGAAAAGAATCCCTATTATCTTTGCTGCGTAAGAAAAAAACATGTATGCAATAGAAAACACAGCATGAACACAAAATGCATTGTGCGATGTTTGCGATAAACCTGACTACATGAAAAGTTCAGATTTTTGCTCTCAAAAACACGCTGAAAAAAACGTTTTTGTAATTAATTTTGTTAACATAGTGGCGCTTTAAAATCAAAATTCAGCATGTCAACTGAAATTTGGTGAAACTTGGTAAAAATAGCTAAAAGTTGTTACACATGCCTGCTCAGCGATGTCCATGGTAAAATCATTGCTGACAGCAGGTAAACTTCAGTAGATAATTTTTATAATTTTTAGATGGGAGCTTTTTACAGTAATGTTTTGACACGAAGCAATCCTTGGTAGCAGGTTTCGCAATCAAACAGATTGTTGTAAAATGTTTTTATCAAAGTGTTTGAAGGAATTTTTTCAATACAAAACTGATTTTTGTTTTCTACAGTTGATTTATATACTTACTCGTATGATGAGATAAGTCTTGCAATATTGCCAGATATTTAAAAAAAAAATCTATGCTAGTTTGTGGTGACATCGATTCTATCAGTTATTTTCATTCGGTAAATTATGGATCCCGAAAGGGTCAGCGAAAGGTTTTGGTGACCATAAACATTGCATGTATAAGCTGCTTTTTAATCTTGCTAGCTAAAAAGTATTTTTTACGAGTACTAAGAAATTTTTAATTACCTTCCAAAGCCATAAGCTTTGTTTACGTCCCAAGCAATAATTTTCTTGCAATTTTGGTATCAAACCATATTGGGGTTGGGCAGCAAAAAGGATTTACGGTTTTCACTCAAAACGTCAAAAAAATTTATTTTACTAAAAAGTTCAGAAACCATTGGCTTATAACTTGTAAGTATTAAATATTAATCAAACAGCTTTATATTATACAACGATAGCAAGCTTAATATATTCTATATATAAATGGAAATGTTGGATGAGTTGATGATTGTTTAATATTACTTCCTCAAGAACATTATTAAGAAAGTAGTACAAAAAAAGCAATTTACATGAATGATGAACGAGTTTAGAATATTAAGCTGTATATGAGTTTTTCAGCAAATAACAAAACATTCAATCAATGGGGAATCGGCCATTTTGTTTGGCAGCTACTTATCTATTGTAGTTTGCAAAACGATTAGATTTATTGATGAATATTTTATGTAGATTTATGTACATTTTTTGGTATTAATTATTTCAATAGTTTTTAATTTTTTTATAATTTTTTTATAATTTTTGTGTTAAACTGTTTAATAATGATCGAGAATAAAAACACTGAATGAATGAATGAATGAATGAATAAATGCATTTTTTTTCAATAAAAGCGTTATGTAAATTTTTTGCACTCAATTTTTTTAAGTCGGTAAAGTTCTACTATCAAAAATAAAAATTATGTTCTGATAATTTTTTGGTTCCAAGTTTACACTGCAAAATAAAGTTCAATTAAAAATAATATCATTTTTCGATTTTAAGTAAAATCTATAAAATAAAACAACTTTTTTTGAGCAACAAGTAATTGTTTTGCAGTAAAACTATTATTTAAGCAAATCTAAATATATTTTATTAATATATATTGTGAATAATCTTAACAAAATGCTATTCTTTGTACCGAAAAATAAAAAAGCTAATTGTAAAATATTTATTTAAGAATAGATTTATTCAGTTTCATTAAAAAGCGTTTATAATTAATGTAAACACTGTTACCAGGGATAATATTTAATTTAAAATTCATGAGTTCTTATGGTATAAACCAGAGGTCAGTTCAATTTTAATAAATCAAACCTTCAAGTATTCGCAACTTCGCTAACTGCTATATGCAAGACGATATTGTTTATAGGAACTTAAAGGAATTATTAATTTAAAAAAACAATTACTTGAGAATCGTTATCATAAATGAGAGAAAATGCAAATTTGTTTTAATTTTGTTTTCAAAAACATCAATTACTGTATGGTAAAGAACACCAATAGTTTTACCGAGATGTTTTTTGCGAATATAAGTAAGTATTAGCCGAGGTTTGTTTGCTATCAATATTTCCATCAAGGTATTCTAGTGAGATTGCATCAAGTTTCATCATTATTTAGCAAATTAAAATGGCATTAATAGCGATACTTATAAAGGAATTTTAGTAAATAAAAGTTCCTTTGAAATAAACAGTACTATATTTATTGTTATGAAATAATTTACCTAATCAATAAAAACTTATCTTTACAATCTGGCTTTTGTCAATAAATGTTGTGGTAATGTTGTAATGTCTCATGATTTTATTTCACTTTTTTAATTTCTTTTGTTGTGAAGCGCCTTTAATTGAATCAGTTTTCTGTAAAAAGCTCTATATACTCGTAAATTTGTGTATTATTATTCTTATGAAATCGGATAGCAGACGTTTCACAAACCAAGCTATATCGAAATGTTGATTGAAGCGGTCACCATATTACTAGGAATTTGAAAAATTTTAAAATGTTAAGATAATAGCAGACTCAGCAGCTATCAAAACCAAAGGCTTCATATGAAACTTTTTTGTTTAAATAGGTAGCCAACTCTATTACGACTGGGGGTGTGGAAAATGCGCGCACTGTAAAATGCTGTATGCTATTCAAAAACAACTCGCACGAATATCTTCAAATTTTATAACTTTTCCTAATGTTTATTCATCTAAAAGTTGGTGCAATTTTTGAAAATGACTCTGCTTTTAGACAGCATCTTTTGCAAAACTCTTCCTGTGCCAGCTAATACAGTGACGCCAAATTCTCTATTCTTGCCCGAGGACGTACTTCTTTCCATCAGTCCAATTTTGAAGCTACTGTTATCAAATCTTTTCAATCTGATTTATGTCGACACAAAGAATTTTTTTACAGTATAAAAAACTCATTTACTAACGCTCTTTTTCGTTCGCATCTAATTGGTCGTTTTTTTTAACCAATTATTGAACTAAGGATCATACATTGAACTGATAGCAAAATTAGTGGAGGAGTGTTTCAAATCCAAATTATCACTTAAGAAATTTATACAATCGGCTCTGGGAAAATTTTTAAATATTTTATAAAATTGCGATAAAATTAAGATAGGGCAATAATTAGTTTATTCATACGGATTAACTTTTTTATATATGTGGGTATAATTTCAGCAATTTTCAAACTGCTTGAAAAAACTCCCGTGCTAAAGCAAATAGAGTAGACATCGGTTAATCCGGATTAGATTGGATATATAAAATCATAATAATTTACCGAAGATCCGGATAATCCGAAGCTTTTTTTATTAAGTATTACAGTGCAGTATATAGGACAGGGTGGTCCAACTTCTGCACTCTTGTGGGCCACTTTTTAAAATTTTCGACTTTGCGGGCCTCAGTCGGCTAAAAACACCTATTTTCGTCCCAAAAGTCATAGCGTTCTCTAAAAAAAAAAAAAGGTTTTCACTTGGAATCGGTCTCAACCCTAGACTCTGTTCCATTAGCTCGCCATGCCTTGTTATACAAGGTTGTCGCTGCTTGCGTTGGACAAGACTTGTGCAAAATTGTTTTGCGGGCCCGTAGTTGGACCACGTTGATATAGGAAATCATTTGTGCTTTCAGTTTTATCCGAGTTAAGCGAAATTCCGCATTAAACAAATCCGGATTAAGCGAGGTCTACTGTTTCATTTATATTACTAAGTATCCAAAAAATAATAGATTTATTATACTAAAAAAATTTTGTTTCAACATCACAAACTCTGTGGGCTTTGTGAGTTTTAAGCAAAGCAATGATATTTTCACCCTCTGTCACACATTGTTACTAATAATTTAATCATAACGATGTAGTTTATTCCCGTTAAAAGTGATTCGTAGTTTTATTATAAGATAATAATCGCGTCGCCTTGGAGCGCTGCTCTGTGATATAACGTCCGATTCACTTTCTATTGCTTGTTGCATGTATCTTTTTTCTCTTTTCGCCCGACAGTAATGACGTAATATGTTTTTGTCCAAGCTTTGCTATTTCGATGGTAGTGGAATGTTCTGGCGCATTCAAGCGAAGCGCTCTCTCCAGAGAATTCGGGTTAAGTTCTGCATGTACGAGAAAATTCGTCGGCACGTGACTTTTGTCTATATATTTAGCTCGCTCAATCGCATTGACACGGACGAAAAAGAGAAAGTGGATAACGAAGACAAAATGAGCCACAAATAAAACAAAAAGCGCCGCTTTGAGAGAAAGTAGAATTTAGGGCGAGTGTTGAATTTATTTTGCGCCAGTGTTTTGGTGTTGTGTTCTACGGAGGTACGATCATTTCGTGTTGATTGAATCAAATTGTAACGTTGATTTTGCTATGCAGTGTGGCAAAGCGTGGAATAGAAATTTCGTCGGTCGTGATTTTTGTAATACATTTGTTCTTATTAGAGACAATGGTCTCTGTTTGTTGTGAAGAAGAGTCTTCAACAAAACCAATCCAAGCTTTCGTTTAAACCAACTGTATTAAACCGTCAGGCTCATAGCAGGCTACTTCTTGAGCCGGAATAAAATAAAATTTAGACACAGCTTTGTTTCAACGCAGGTATTCGGGTTACCTAGCTCAACTGGTCCTTTAGGATTCCCGAACAAAGTCTGTGACACCCTTTTAAAATAATTGGATAAAGAAAAAATAAGTCTTTGAGGTTTGTGGATGAAAAATAAACAGAACTTTTTGACTTAAATTGATAAGTTTAATTTCATTGGCCATTTTTTTACCTATTGTAGCAAAAAAAAGAAACGATTTAGCTTATATGAAATATCTAAATTATTTGTTAAGACGTCACTATCACCATCGTGCAAGTTCTTGGTAGAAGAGTATCGTTCAGTCTTGATGTTACTTATAGAATGTACTGTACATGTATAATCTTCCATAATTGATTGCTATTGTTTTTATTGTTTAGTACTAAATAATTATAATAATTACATTTTGCCTTTTCAATTATCCGAAGTAGGACATTGCGATAACGTTTATATCCATTAAATGGTTTCCATATCATACATGTAAGATGAGGTTTTTAAATAATCTGTTTCAGTTAATCTCTTTATCTTTCTCTTAGTTCCACCTAAGGCATTCTGCCTCAAAACCATAGACAGGTTTAAGATAATATTACACAAAAATGCCGCTTCTTTATTCAAAACGTACAAAAAATCTGATGTAGAAATGATCTTTAACAGTGCACCCACTACAAAAAGTACTAAAGTATCTACTGGCTATGAAGTTTGCAAAACGCTCCTGCACCTGACTTGACCCTACTCAAAACTAGACCGGAAAGGCGGGAAAAGTACTTAACTATAACAAATGTAGACCTGTGATGATACTACTGTAAATAAATGGTTCTACGACACTTACCCCCTGGTCACATACATCTGGTCATATAACCCCCGGGATCTTAGTCTTGGTCACATACTAACCACTTATTAACTCCCCAGGTATATGATAAAAATAAAACGATACTAAATAGCTTTATGACCAGAGGGTAAGTGACGGGGAGTAAGTGACCAGGAAATAAGTGGTCTCATACCAAATAAAGAAATCCCATTGAAGCTGCAATCGATACGAAAAACAAAAACATGTCACAATACTTGCTATAAAAACTTCCAATGACCCAAGAATTATGCAAAGAAATGATCGTTCTCGAAGCAGCTGCAATGCTGCATGATACTGATGCGGAGTTTGCAATTATTGAGTCCACTCATGAAGCTAAAAGTAGGCGCAAGTATCGAATACTTTTTTAAAAAATTACCGCGGTACCGGTACTTTGGTACCAAGTACCGACGGTACCGGTAACGGTATTTTAAAAGTACTACGGTACATTAGTACACGGTACTTCTCATCTCTGCTTATAATGTAAGGCCTCAAATAAATATGAAACAAAGTTTTATTTTATTGTATGGATTTTATGGTATGGATTACTTTACAAAGTATATATGATTGATAAATTTTCTCATATTGTTGTGGACCCCTTGTGCAATCATCAAGGACCACAGTTTGGGAAACCTTGATTTAAAGTATTTTACAAACCGAAAACTTGGGAACCACGTCTGACCCACAGAGCGTATTCTAAACAATTTATGCTTGATATGCTCTTCTAATCACATATGATGCACAGATTTTTATTGTGTTAAAGACTTTATATTAACACATTCCACTGTATTTGCCATATAAGTTATTTAATCATAAGATAATTATCAATTTAAAAATAGACATAAATGTTTGGGTAAAAACCATATAAAAAACTCTTAGACAGTTAAAGAGGTTTTAAAAATGAATTCATAAATTGATCAAAACTTTATTGAGCTGTCATTTTGTCAGACATATGGAGATGATTAAACCTTTCCACAGATCATTATTAAACTCTTCAATAATAAAATTCAACATGCCACGAATAAATTTATTATCGTTAATATTTTAATCATTTTTTGATTGGTTAGTCGAAGCTATAAGAAATACACTTGGTAGATGATATGAAATGTCATAATACATTATTCCAGAGGTCATTATGTTGCTTATGTTATTGAAATAAATAGAATTTATTAAAGTTTTTGAAGTTCAGCATGTTCTAATTTGTTGACTGATAACACATTTTATCGAGCAACTTAGGAGATCATTTGCGTAATTTCTAATATGAAACAAATCTATGTTGAAGTCCCTAAAGCTTAGTATTTTATATTCTGCGAATTGAGCTCGTGACATATTTCTGTTATTGAGTGGGAGAATTGCGATATTAAGTCACGTGCCATAGTACGCGTAGTTTTACTGTGCTGTGATTGGTTTTATCAAATGTTGTGGCGCTTGCCTTGAGTATTCGTCGTGTAAACTTTCAAAACTGGTCAATCAAGTTTGATTCTTTAGTTTAGTTACAAAAAAACTTAAAAAAGTAATAGGCTTTCGTGTTCTATTAAAATAACTTTAAAAATTTAAAACTACTTGGCTTATACAGAGTGGGCCAAAAAAATGTTACCACTTTTTATATTCTAACCATTTTCAAAATTACTAAGATTTTTGTTTCATTTTCAGAAATATCAACAACTAAACATTAAATTCTCACCCCAATGGATCGAAAGCAATATACTGTGGAGGAGAGAGTAAAGATCGTAGAAGCATATTTTGAATTAAAGTCGATAACCCATACTCAACGACGATTCACGACTGACTTTCCAGGAAGAAGTCCTCCAAGTAGACTCACAATCAGACGTCTTCTGCAGAAGTTCAGGGAAACAGGATGTGTGACCAATACGAATAAAGGACATAGTGGTAGGCCAAGGTCTGCAAGGACAGCCATTAACACTGAGACCGTGAGACAGCGTCTGGAGGAATCACCAAGAAAATCAACCAGACGTTTGTCACAGGAGACTGCCCTCTCAAGGACCACTGTTAGACGCATACTGAACACAGACCTTCATCTCTTTCCCTACAAAATTCAGATTTTGCAAGCTCAGACAACAGCAAACAGAGAAGAGAGACTAACCTTTTGTAAAAATATCTAATTAAAACTGCAATATTAAAAGTGGTAACATTTTTTTGGCCCACCCTGTAAGTCTTATGAAAGATGAAGTAAACACAATAAATAGAAGTTTTTAAAAAAGTTAAGTTTTGTCAGTATTTTATTGCTTACTTACAAGCTACCTTGCAGACTATGCTGAGATCAAAAATTAAACTGCATGTTAGCCTAAAACTGTTTTGGGAATATATGAACATACTTATTTCTTGTTTGAAGCGATATTTTGTTGAAGTCTTCACTTCAATCAATAAACATTTATGTGATTAAAAGATCATTGTTAATCAATGGTGGCTGGCAAGTAAAAAACGAAAAGGTGCTGCAATCAGAAGCGCAGGAATATTTTTTGGCTGGTGGGGCAAAATTTAAAAAAGGACACTTTTGAGTGAAAAGGCAATCAGAAAAATTAAACTGTAAGCATAGGCTTAATGGAAGAAATTTTTATTAAAAAACTTAGTGAAGACAAAAAATTAGATAACTAAAGATCTTCATTTTTCGGCCGCGTTCTTTCATTTACTAAACCGCAAATATTTTTGATTTATTCAAAAAAACAAAACATCCCTGTTGCAAATAAAAGTCTTTTCTATTTCATGGACCCTCATTTTCCATTAAAAAGATTCACACCTTCCAATCAAATTCAAGTTAAAATTGTTTTTAGTTTTCCCTCATTTTGAGCAGATAAGTTTTCTTCAATTTGCTAAAGTCTACGTTTGTTGAGAGTCTTTTTTTCGAAATTATGTTTTCCTACCCAAATTACTTTTTTTATGCTAAGTGCTCTTTTCGAAAAAAGTTAGGTGACCCTTGTCTAAATTGATATTTTTAAAATTTGCTAGATTTGATTCTGATCGAGATATATAATTGTAGAAACAAATCTAACATAGTTCTTCTGTCCTGCAAATTTCCGAAGCAATTGCCCCTGATTCCCACTTTCGGCGCTCCTGAATCTACCATCTCTAAAACACTATTTGTGTTAATTTGAAGAATATTAAAGTTTATTGAGAACTAAGCATTTTAACTAAAAAGCTTTGTGCCGAAGAAATTGAAGTGTTGTGTTTGTTACGCCTATGATTGAATCGACTAAACTGCGTTTATTGCAGATTAAACGTACGTACTGTATAAAGCGTAATAAAATGCATTATTTTGCGTGCCATTGCGTGAAATTTTGAAACTGAATTTAAAACATATCAAAAAGTTGCCAATTTTTGCAAATTAAATTTTAAGTTTTAAAAAGTTAAAAAAACCAAAAAGATCAAACTTAAACTTAATGAAAAAAAATTACGAAAAATTAAAAATTATTATAAATATTAAGTTTTAGGCGTTGCTGATAGTATTTAAAACTGCTGAATAGATATTTGAAATTACTGCAGCTCTGCAGCTCCTATGAGCGAGCAGCCACTGTTGTCTATAATGAATATGAAGGCTCGTTTCCACTGCGAGCGTGGAATAAAGCATTTTTTGTTTCTTTTATTGATCTTTCCGCACTTAAAATTGAAGCGAGCGCTAAGCAAAGCAAAAAAAATCAATGAAACAAACAAAGAATAATCTTTTCCACGCTTGTAGTGGAAACGGGCCTTAAAATCTTAGCAAGCGCAAAGCGAGAGAAAAAATTAATAAAACCAACAAAGAATACTTCATTCGACGCTTGTAGTGGAAACGAGCCCTGAGGTTTAAACAAAACTTATAGTTTAGTTTGTAGCCTTGTTAACATTTTTGTTTTTCCAACCTTATTGAAACACTAACTAGATACATGAATCACCCAAGATTTTACGGCCTATGTCCGTCAGTAACTTTTTTCATTCATAAAAACTCTCACGTACCCGGTTCATGACTTTATCAATTGTTTGAATCTTCCTGGACCTCTTATCGTAATCTTCTTCGTCTTAAGTACTACCATCAAAAATCATCACATATATAATAACATAGAAAAATAATTAATAAAAGAAATGTTAAAAGTCTTTCACAGAAATCTATTATCCTTTTCAGCAAAGTCAAATTAACGATTTTATTTAACCGATCAAATTACAATGAAGAAATCAATTAATAAAATCAGTCAAAGTTCAATGGGGTAAATATTTAATGAAGAAATTAAAAAGTAAAACCAACTAACTCATAATGAAAAATTGATTTCAAGCTATAAAGGTCATCTGTCATCATCACTTTCTTCTTTAAATAGAATCTTTTAGAAACTAAAATAACAAAAAATACTTAATATTGCGTAATAACTAGATTGATTAATTATTTAAAATGCACAAAGAGATGTTAAGAAATACAACTTTTATTAATATTAAGCTCGGGTCCAGTGTTTTGAATAAGTAAACTGTCTTAAATTAACAAGTTGTGCCAATGATTTGCAGTTGATAAAACTGCTATGTTATTTGTAGCACTTAACGGAGTATCGAACTTGGCACCATTTTAGCAGTTTAATTGACTGATACTCGCCCCAATGATAACTAAAGTAATAAAAACTCTTTACTATTGTCAAGGGCCTCAGTTGCGCTTTACAGCGCTTGTAATGTTGACTCGTGTGTGATTTTATTTGTTATACTAATGTTTGTTCTGTTTTTGTATATAATGGTTTCTTTCAGTTTAATAAAGCCTTAGTTTAGTTTAGTTATTATATAATAAATCTTATTACAATTCATTAAACTGAAATATGGATAAGTGTCTTTGGCCTCGAATATTTGATGCCAAGGCTAATTCGGAAAAATTTCCTAGAAGGTGGCTACACTGGAAAAAAATATTTGAGAGTTTTATTTGAAGAATTAATGGCTCAACCGATAGAGACAGACTTGACGTTCATTCATTCATTCATTCATTTTTTAATCTCGATCATTATTGAACAGTTTAACACAAAAATTATAAATATAAAAAAGATCAAGAAAAGGAAGAAGCTGTGATTAACTTCATTGACACAAATGTTTATTCATACATTACCGAATGTACTACATATTTCAATGCTCTGAACAAGCTGGAACGTGCTTTATCTCAATACAAGCCGAAAAAACGAAAATGAATCTCTTGAAGATTTCCTGCAAATACTGAAGATATTGAGCAATAATTGTAATTTCGTAGATGTTAGAGCGTCGCAATGCAAAGAAGCTGCTATTCGCCAAACATAAGCTGCTATAAGAGATGCATTCATTACGGGATTTGGTTCGCCAAACATAAGGCAAAGACTTCTAGAAGATAAGATATACGGTTAAAGAATGTATTCAACAAAGCAAAACCCTTACAAGAAGCACAAAAAAATGTTGAAATTTAAGAAGTTCGACATTCTGAGAGAATAGCTACGTCGCATTTGATAATACCCAAAATGTTTAACCGCAGGAAGAGAACGAGAAATGGCGAAACGAATTTGTAAGGATTAAATATAAAACTTGCAAGTTTTGTGGTGGTTCAAGGCATAAACGTGCTGATTGTCCAGCGAACTAAGGCCGTTGTTACAAATGCAACCGCTAGGGCCATTTTGCAAAAGATTGTTTATCAAAAATTAAAATTTTGAAGACACTTGCAACAGTTTGCGAAGACAAAGAAGAATACCCGTACATCAGTGCATTAAATAACCCGATTAGCGATAAAAACGTAAATGTTATTTTCTAGATTAATGGAGTACGAGCTAATTGACTTATTGATACTGGTGCAAGTTTAATCATATAGATTCAGAATTTTGTCAACGGGCTATTACGAGAAAAATAGTAAGATTTTGATACTGGATTTAGCTGTGAAAAATTTGGCGGTAAAAATTAAAGGGCTATGTTTCCACTTCTGAATTTCAAGGCCGAAATTATAATTCTGTAAATTTTGTGATGTTAGAAAATTTGTTGTCGGATGTTATTCTTGGTTGTGAATTTCTAAGTCAACATAAAATTGTGAAAATTGATTTTGGTGAACCTTGGTTGTGATATTATGGATAATCCTAACCATTACATTGACTTTAATTAACAGTTTTATCAACTGCAAATCATTGGTGCAAAGTATTAATTAAAGAAAGTTTACTTATTCAAAAATTTGAACCCGAGCTGATTATTGATAAAAGTTGCATTCCTTTGTAAGTATTTAATAATTAATTTAATACAGTAGATAATTAAATATTTTATATTACGCAATATTAACTTTGCCTTTTTACATTACAAGTTTAAGAAATGCATTTTATTATTTTAAAGATCGATAGATTTATGGCTAGAAGAATTTACTTATGTTTTAATGAATATGACTAAAATAACTTTTGGCGTATATTATATTTAACTGATTGAGAAATTCTTCACTGCGGTAGTAAATAACAAAATACCAATGTGATATTGGTCGAAATCGAATGGGTCTTTGTACTTTTGTACAGTAAAATGTCGTCAAATCACCCCTTGTGTATGCATTTTCTCGATCAATTGAACATATTATAGTTCAAAAGTGATTTTCTTTATAATCATTAAGGAAGTGGCAAAGTAAAGAGTGATTTTCTACTCATCTTTCTGTAACATCTTACATGTATTATCGTTTTTGACAATGACTTAAGTTGTGTACACGAAAAGCTAAAATTAATAAAATGATAACCGCAATATTGGCTCTTTGTTTTATTTTTAAAATATTTGAATATTTCTATTGCAGTTTCTTATTCTAGTTAAGTTTACTAGTTAAGATGCTTTCTGATTGAATTACAATTATCAATAACAATTGTGTTGGTGCCAGTAAGATTTATAAAAAGAAAAAACAACAAAAAGCAAAAAAAAACTTTTAACATAACTAAAATTTATAAAACAATAACAAAAAATTTCAATCTCACTTGTATTATGCATATTAAGATACCGGTAGGATTAGGCCTGAGCATTTTTTTATTTTTTTATGTAAAAGTGCATAACTGGGCTTACATTGAGATATTGCGAAGACTATTTATATTAAGCATGACTTAGAAAACAAAGTAATCTATTCATTATATAACATTTGCTAAAATACTAGGAGATAATAAAATTTGAAAACTTAATATTTATTGATCAATAAAACGTTTTAAAATTGTTTTTTAAATGCATTCCAATGTAAGTATACATTTTTGGTTTTAGTTTTGACCAAATCTTTGCACCTTTGTATGAAATTGAGTTTTGGGACATGTTTTTGACATTCTCGGTAAAAAAACACAAAGTCAGATACTTGTTTAATATGGTAAGAGTGAATTTCATAAATTAAAAAAATAACAAAAAACCTTAAAACATTTTTGGTGTTTCTTTTAGTATAAAATAGATATATAAATTTTCCCAATTCTATTTTATATAAATCTTCTAAGTTTATTAAGTTTAGTTTTTTTTATAAAGGCTTGAAATGGGAATGTACCATTAGTTGAGGTTAATGCTCTAATTATACGATTAATTCTTACACTCAATTTAGATATATATGTTTCAAATGTTGCACCTCAAACTATAATTGCGTATTGTATTCATTATCTATTAGACTTATGATGCAGTAATTTCAAATGGTTCATATTGGTATATAATTAAAAAAGTTCCGTGTAACAAGCCAGGTGGGAAGATAAACTTTTAATATGTAGTATCCAGTTTAAATTTTGATCAATAAAATATCCCAAATATTTGCCTATCGACCGTAAAAGTGCCCAAGTTCATAAAATCACAATAAAAATGCCTAAATCCAAATTATTATTTATTTGATATTGTTTGACACATGCAACTAAAACATCAATAAATCACGTAATACGTTCAGCATAAGATGTGTAAACGTTTAATCACATTAAAAATAAAAACTGCATGAAAACCTAATTTCATGACTCACTTCGAAACTTTAAATGCAATTTATTCCAAAGTAGTATTTTGTGACTTAATTACTCGTTTAGTGATAAAATTAAATTCTTAAACACTTCTCTCAATTTCACACAAATATCAGCAAAAAGCAAATTACAAAGTAAGTTGAAAGCTGTTCGGGGCTTATTGTAAAGCTACTTTCAATGAAATATATTTGAATATACAGCGATAATGAGTCATCAAAACTGATAAAATTAAATCTACCACAAAAAATATTTATCTTATTGTACGTATTTCATTAATTTTCACACAAGCATTTTCTTCAATGTTGGTAAGATTAAAGTTTTTGCCAATGTACAATCCACTGAGCTCATGCTTCAATTTTACATCGGAGTCTAACTGCGATCTAGTTAATCGGAAGACTGTGCTATCGTTTTCGTTGCTATTGGTTTCCGGTTCTGTTGACAGCTTCAGTGAAAATCGATCATTAACAACAGTCAAATAATAGGACTGATTTGTATTTTGAACAACTATTGCAAATTTTCGAAATCTTTTATCAGTTATTTTTCTCGACATTTTCCATCCTCCCTGAATTCGATAAGCATCAAAAATTTCTGTCGTTATATTTTCCAATCTATCCGAAAAAAAAAGTTTCTGCGGCACCTGCTCAGGTGTTGTGCAGGTTTGAATTGTGACTACCTTATCATGACACTCAACATACACACCATCAGCAGGCAAAAAACAATTTATTAAACAAAGTACTGTGAAGAAGGTCAGTAAAATCATTTTTTCAAGAAATTCGTTCAAAAAATAAATTGTAAAATATTATTTAAAGAATTTTCAAGTTTCAATAAAACAATATTTTTCTCTGCTTAACTAAATTCAGTTTTGAAACGAAGAATAAAGTCAAGTTTTCAATATTTTGTATTTGTTCTAACTTTTACAGCAACCAAACTGATATCAACTATTAGTATTAATGAGAGATTCAAGTTTTTGCTTCATTTTATAGATAGTTGGTGCCATATAGTTTCGAATCGACAACTGCTTGAATTTTCGCTTTCCTCTAGCATCTTCCTCAAGCATAGATGTAACAGGAACTAAAAGTTTATCAAGAAGCGGTAAATGCTTTTAAGGATATTGTTCCTATTATTTCAGAAATCAATTTTCGGTGTTCTTTAAATCTACTTTTTATAGGAAATCCTTATGGCGAGTTAATAAGATTGATGAAAAATACAAAAGCTTATTTGAATTGCAACAAGAAGCAGTTTGATGCTTAGTCTACCTGAGTAAACTGCGTTGGGCTTTTGAAAAAAGGCACTTTACAATTTTTAGAACTTTTTACTAATCTATTTCAGTTTGGTTGGAGAAAAATTTTTATTTCGATTAAATTTTGTCATCAGTTAAAACTGACACTAGCAGTGGAGGGCAACCTGGCTATTTGAAACGTGAAAATATTTTATTATTACGTCATTACAATAGTTAACAATGAATTGTTTTTATGTCTAAGTTAAGCAAACTATTATTGGTACTTCTATAGCATTGTTAAAACTGTACAATACCGGTTAGGCATAGTGATGGCCTTACAAAAAAGGAGGCCCGGTGCAAGAAAAGTAAGAGCGAGCGACTATTTAGTGTTCCAAGGCAAAGCAATCTCTAAAAACAGGTGATTATCATAGGGAGAATCACTTTTTAGCGTATCAAAACAAAGTGATCTCTAAAAGATAAAGCTCTTCAATGTAGGGGGGCCACTGTTTAGTGTCCCAAAACAGTGTAATCTCTACAAAAGTCATTGTTTTAAACCTAGGTGCTATTATGAAGAAATCGATGCTGGTGCCATTATTCCTGGTGCTATAATGAGGAAATAGAGCGATATCTTGTATAGAAGGACCACTTTGATGTATTCTAGGGGCAGGGGCAGGGGCAGATGTAGCCGCTCCGTTCGCACCCTTATTAAAGCCATCACTGGTTACACAATTAATTATTTAAAATATGGTGAATTAACAAGCTGATTTTCTCATTTGAATGGGTAACAATTGATCGGTTATGAAACAATAGCAAACAGCAGCCAAAGCAAATTTAAAGTTTTTTATTTTGTTTTTTTTACCATACTTATTGTCAGCCGTATAATAAATTCTCACTAAAAATGCGCTGCGAGGTTTAAAAGTTTGAGAAGTACTGAATTAAAACATATTCGATTCTGCCCAAGCTCAAGTTATCCTAGTTTTATCAGATATTAGTCTACTACTTAGTTTCTTCAGACAAATTGCCCCAGTTTTATTCTTAAGGCCCGTTTCCACTACGAGCGTGGAATAGAGCATTCTTTGTTTATGTTATTGATTATTTACTTCTTTTCACGCTTAAACGCTAAACGAAGCAAAAAAATTAATAAAAGAAACAAAGTGTTTCTTATTTTACACTCGTAGTAGAAACAAACCTTTAGACAGAAGCCTATCGCACATTTTATTCGAGTGCGTAACACTACTAAAGCAACTTGCAGGCTTAGTTTGAGTTACTTACCTTAAACAATTCCCCATTCTTTGGCACTCCTTACTTATTTGGTCTTGTGCTTTACACATTTGCTTTATCGACTTTACTTTAAATGACTTTTTTGAAATTTTTTTTGGTGATCTACCTTAATCAACAACTTCACGAATTTTGAAATTATCCAGCCTAATAAACTGTGCCAATGAAGTAGATATTCCTGAAAAGTTTTTGTTTACTTTGCTGCAAAAATCCAATGATGGTACTGCCAGCACAAAACAAAAACAATTATGATTTTTTGAAAATATCTTTTTGTAACTTACTCTATGTCTCTTAATACGTCACAGAATAATGTGACTATAGCAGTAAATAAAAAAGTTTTTCTTATATTTGTTTGTGAGTATTACAATAACAGCATTTCAAACTATCTTCAATATTTACTTCAAAATATCTTTAATTACTTTTTATGAGCAATTTGAAATATTTTGAACAAATTTGTAAAAATTGTTTCAAATACGTAAATAATTTTTATAATGTTGTAAATTTTGTAAAGGATGGTTTGGTTGATATTAGTTAGGTAGTTAATTAGTTTACATAAATAAAATATTTAGAATCAAATTATTGTGTTTGTTTAAAAATAAAACCAAAAACTTTTAAATGTTTTACAATATATAAATTTTAAAATTGTTATCGTTTGATTAAGATAAAAAAGTTTTATTTGTTAGTAAAGAATAACAAAATTAGCAACGAGTTAGTCTATATAATACGAGTTAAAAACAATGATGTTTCCAAGTTTTCAATTAAAACTTTATTTGATGTTATCTACTCGTTACTGTTCAAGGATTAAAAACTGGCTGCTGCATTAAAAGAAAGCAAACAACTGCCACATTTAAAGTTAAACACAAAATATTCCGAAACACTTTCGCCACATCAGGATCGGGAAGCACAACAACCTGGACTAGCAAGGTTTAAGCCTGGGATCTAACAAGGTTAAACTTCAAATAGAAATTAATAGAGACCAAGTAAGGGCAAATAATTGTGAAATTGTTGATTGAAATTATGTTTTAATAATTTCAAAGAAAGGACATAAACTTTTTAAATGATGAATAAAAGGTTATTATTAATTTATTATACTTATTACATAAACCATCAAAGCATATGAAAATTATTTTAAAGTGTTTATAAAAATCCCTGAATCATCAAATAGCCACAGTGCCATTTGCAATAAAATTTTCTTTAAAATCAGCAACCAGAACCACTCAAGTTAAATATCACGACACTGGCCTATAATTTATTGGTTACACTTATTTAATTTACTAAAATATTTTAACATTTTAGGGACTTAGATTTTCGTATTTAATATTTTCCGACTTGAAAAGAATAATCAAAAATATTGCAAAAAAACAATTAGTTGTTGTTCAAAATTTTTTTATGTTCTTTAAAGAACAAACTTTATACGTTAAAATCAATGAAATAGCAAAAGAGATTAGTAAAAGTTTTATTTTTTAAATAGTCCATTATTTTATAAAATGAACAAATTATGTTACTCCAAACAACAAAAAACTTTTTGTTAAACTGAACTTGTTTGATGGTTTAGGACATGCATGGCAAATTCGTGAGAGTATGCTGGCCGCATCGGTGAAATTTTAATAAAACAATTTGCTGCGGGCCACAATCACTTCCGCAAACAAGTTGATCACTTGGATTTCAATGTAAATTCTTAAAAGTTTTCTTCTTAGCTTTTAGAATTCGGGTTTAAGGTTTCCCAGGCCGACTAGGAACCATTATTCTTCTCAAGACCGCTCTAATCTTTCCGTGCCTGCAAGACAAACAGCACCTCTCAAGTTATCGCCCATGACTCTGCTGTTAGATAGCGTCTTTTGCAAAACCCTTCCTGTGCCAGCCAATACAGTGACGCCAAATTTCCTATTCTTGCCCGAGGACGCACTTTTTTCCATCAGTCCGATTTTGAAGTTACTGTTATCGAATCTTTTCAACCTAATTTGCGTCGACATAAAGAATTTCTTTACAGTCTAAAACTCGTTCACTAATGCTCTTTTTCTTTAACTTCTGAGTGGTTGCTTTTCTCAACCAATCAAACGACTCTTGTTTTAATTGGTCGTTTTCTGGACCAATTTGACACTCTCTCGTTTTTTATATGAGCATGATCAGATCGATTTTAATTCATTCTGACGATTCATCCCCAGCCAACAATGCTATGCAGGGCCCATGGAGAGTAATATCTAGGCATTTCCGGAAGCAGGTCAGGGTAATTGCTTACCCCATGTATTAGCGCCTCCGTCGCTTTCCTGCGGGTCAGAAGGATAAAAAGAGATAAAATAAAATAAATGAATAAAATTTAGGTTTGTAGTGTCTCTTGACAAGATCATTATAGACAATGCCAGTTGCTCGATCCTTCATAATAATTTTGTTTAAATTTAATAAATTCGTTATTGCTGAAACTTATTTATTGGATTTATTGGACAAAGGATTATTAATAAAACTTGCCAGCAAAAGCAAATCAAAGAACAGCAGAAAAAAGTATTTACGGAAGTAAGCTCATCAAAAATCTCGTCCAGTTAGTCGGATACTGGAGCTTCTTTCCATTTTATATGACAGTATGACTCTATACTTATTTGTTTTTACAACAAGAAATTTTTGTTACAAACTGTTTTACAAGAATCACTGCTATTACTTTGTCAATATTTTGTCGATATAAGGCTATTAAAGATCTTTTTAACAAATTTCTATAATTAGTCGATGCCCTTTAATCATCTTTGCTAACTAAATTGTAACCTTATGAATTAAACAAAAGGAAGGGAATTTTGAAAATGGCAACGTTTACCAAATATAAAAGCCTTTAATAACGTTTTTTTACTTTAATTCAATTTTAACTTTTTAAGAAATGAAGACAGTAGGCGGAAGAAGTAAAGATTAAAAAAGGTTATCACGTCAAATGGAATTTTGCACAGTAACACATTTTGTCACTAGAATTTTACACAGTAAACACATTGTGTTACTAAAAGTACAGTTAAAAATGAATTTAGGTCGAACTAAGCCCGTAATTTTGAAATAATCACGCTTCCGAGAATTAAGCACATTAGTATTTTTGAAAAGATTGTTCATAAAAATAAGTAGGCTACAAATCTTATAAATAAGCACAATAACGAACCCAGGCAATTTATCAGTTCATATTAAAATTGTTGATAGAAAATTTCAAATAGAATATTTCTTTAATAAGTGCTTATAGTTGTGATCAACTGCGTATTAATTAAAAACTATTTTTAACTCAAAAGTTTAGAAAAGATTTTCCAATATTAGCAACACATTGGTTATACAGTACATAAGTTTATATAAAGTTTTTAAACATTAAAATCAAATTAAATTCTTGAAGATTCCGCAATATAATTTCTATTTAAGATGGCAAAATTTTTTTAGAGGTTTAGTTTTATGGTACGAGAATTAGCTGCGCATTGGTCTACTTACCGTACTTTATTACTTTACTCTTCGTGAACTATTGTTTGTTTAAATTTCGATGTCTACAATCAGCGTAGATCAGAGGTCGGCAATCTTAACCACTCAAAGAGCCATTTGAACCCATATCCTACAGAAAATTAAACACTTGAAACCACAAAACTTTTTTGACATTCAAAATCAAGATAGAACTGAAAAATATACAGTATATTATATGATTTTGATTTCATTTGTCAATAAAAATATATTATTTTTAATAGCCTAATAGCCACTTGTTAGAAAAAGACAAGCGTAACTGGAACAGTTGGTTATTACCACATTTTGAATATGTATGTAAACTTGAACGTTTTTAAAAGTTTATTTTTGTTGCTAACAATGCAATATTGCAGCGAAAAGAATAATGTACAGCAGGTATTGATGTTTGATGCAGTAAGTTTGTATCTCTCGAATTTTACTGTAAGCTTAGTAGGATGCTGAAACGGCAGACAGACAAACTCTGGTGTTATGACACTCAACTTGGATTAACATCATAGGTATAAAGGAGTGTATCGAAGTTTTCCCCAAATTTTCTACCCTATATTCAAATATGATTAAAAAAAATTTTAATATTTCAAAACAAAACTTTGAATTAAGTTTTATGGTATGGAATTTTGTTTGAGTGTTTGCTGCTTTTAAAATGTATCAAAAAATTGGTTTGAAAATTTTTCCGCAGAGAGGCGAACAAGAGAAGGCTTTTAATCAAGCAGAAACTTTTTATCGCTTAATGATTTTGACCATTTTCTGAATACAACTTCTGTCAAATGTCAGAACCAAGTTTGGATTCAAACCAACAAACCTGCGACCGTAATGAAGACTGTCTGTCACCTACTGTCCGTAGAAAGTAAAAACTTTTCAACTTACAAAGAATGAAGTTAGTGGCCAATGCAGTTATCGATCACGGGGAGGATTTTGAAAGCTGAAAAAATATTACTAAGAGTTGAAATAAAATAAAGACTTTTTTGTTTTTCTCTTTTTTCATACTCTAATTATCTTTTGAGTTGTCTGCGTATATTTATTATGGGCGTTTGACCTCCAATTTCTCTCCGTGGATACTTCTATGAATACCGCGTTCTTTATGCTGTAGCGTGGTTCGTTTGGCTCATGAGTAAAACCTTAACTCCTTTTATTGCAAGAGACGCAATTTGAATTAAACCGACAAAATAACGTTTAAATTTTAAAACAAAAATTCAGGCGGAGTCTTCGCTTAATAACGTTGGAAGGATGAGTCTCAAGTTAATTCGCCTCGATCTGTATGCTCAACTCTCTGTCTCTCCGGCCTGTGACTAGGTCCACCAAGTATATAGCGTCCAAATAGTTTTATTGATTTTCTGTTATAACGCCTGACCTTTTTCACAGGCAAAACCCCGCGGCAGAAAATCACGTGGTTAGGCTACGTCCTGTTAGCAGTTGTGGCAAAAATAACTAAACAAAAGGCGGTAATAGCCTTTGATGATGCGATCAGCCAACAGTTATTTGGGAGGAACAACGGAAAGGCGGTACAAAAACAAAATAATAAGAAATAAAAGTTATAACATGACGGTTGCCATGGGAGCAGATAAACGCTGTGCAGCAAGCGAATGAACGCTGCAAGTTGTGTCAGCATCAAAGCTAAAATACATTTGCGGAGAACGTCGCAAAATCAAAGCAAATGCATGCACGAAAGACAGTTTGCAACGATGAGTTTTCTACTATCCAAACAAGCTATTGCTCAACCAGCTTCAAAGCACGTAAATTATTTATTTGGTAAAAGGTATGAAATCAACAAGAATATTCTTAATTACGATAAAGTTAAACTTATAGGCCAATATTTTTTGTACAATTTAGGAAGAGAATAAAATGTTTTCTTAATCCATAAAACGACAAAATATAGCAGCATAAATGTATTCATCATAAATAAAAAAAAAAAAAAATTAAAAAAAAATTTTTTAACAAAAATAAACAAAAGAAAAAACCATAAACGTTTTCGGCTTGCCTCAGCCCTCTTCAGATAAATAAATGATTTAAGAAAAAAAAACAAAAACTATGTACTGTAATTTAAAAAGACGAAGTCAATGATTTGAGTGACGTAATTATTTGTCACATCTTTTTTACACGCGTTTTTTCAACATAAAGGAATTAATTTGAAATGCGACCGCCATAATGACAACAACAACAATACCGATACATCAAAACCAAATAACACAAAATACTAATCTAAAATATATTTAATAAAAATGATGAACCATTAGCAAATAATTGTCGGTTAAGTTTGGGGTTATGTTTTTTTATCAATAACGCTTCATGAATTTTGGTTTCAAAATTAGAACTGCATTTTTTGATTATTTTAAACGAATTAACGCTGAATTTTATATTGGAGCAACTATGACATGACATGATATGATTCTTGACGGAGCTTTCAGTCTTCAAATGGAAACCTAAGTGCTCCCCCACCCTAGTGCTCAGATGACGAGTTGACATACCAATGTACGTCAGGTTCGAATCACACGAACATGAAAATTGATACACAATGTTTGAGCATAGTGCGGGGGGAACACGAGTCTTCAATTGAAAATAATGTGAGACTTTAAACGTTTTATAGACAGGATTTATTTTTAAAGTTATTTTAAATTTAGATTTAATAATGTTTTTAAGTTTAATTAAAAAACGTTTGGAGTCATGGCAAAATATGGGATATTCAGGTTGTAAACATAATCGGGAGACGAAGAATGAGAATGCATACTTTTTTTATTAAACTTTTTTAAACATTTTTCAAAAAACCAAATTGGGTAACTGTTAGACGCAAACATATTTCTAAGCAAACCAACTTCATTAAGAAATAACAAATTATTAGAACATATTAATTTAGCTCTATGTAATAAACAAGATGTTAATCCGGATTTCCATTTTTTAGGGCAATACGCCTTATAATTTAAAAGTAAACCAGTGTGTGTAGGTTTGCGCCATATCCATGTCTCAATATTGTCATTATTAACTTTAATGGAAACATCTAAAAACGAAATACATTGTACAGCAGATTCCATAGTAAATTTTATGTTTTTATGTTGGGAATTCAGTAAATTTAAAAAACTCAAAGAAGAAATGTCACTATCAAAAACTGCAAAACAATCATCGACGAAACGAGAGTAAAATTTAGGTGGACACATGCTAGAGTCTAATAATTTTTTTGTTTCAATATGGGCCAAAAAGAAATTGGCTAATGTTGCTAATGCTAATATTTTTTGTAGTTTTATAAAAACGCTTTGGTGAAAGTTGAAAACCAGGTTGGTCAAAAAAATGACGCAAAAAACCTAAAGCATATTTATGAATTCCAGTTGTGTTGATTATCGTGTTTTTTCTGATATTGGCTCATATCAGTGCTAAACTGCGAAACAGATTGATTGATTATTGGGTGCAGCAAGTTTAGAAAAAATTTTTGGACTATGATAAGCTTGATTAAGGCAATATTTTAATTTTAGCAATTCATTAAATCAACATAGTGTTTTGCAGGATGGATATGGAGAAAACTAATAGGGATAGAACAACTAGATAGAAGCAATAATGAAGAACTATTACAGAGGACAAAACAAGTAGATGGGAACTGATACAAAGTATCCAAGAAACAAAAGAAAAATGAATCAGCAATATAAAAGAACCAATGAAGCTGATTCTGAAATGCCAAATATTTGAAAAAAAAGGCAAGGGTAAACCTAGAATAAAATTTTTGGATAAAGTTGGTAAATGCAAAAGCCTTAAAAAAACTATTTTTGGACCGATGGCCAATAACATTAACGATAAGTATATGCCAATTTTATCATTCTGAAAGTTTGAACCGAGTAGATCTGATATAAGGCGATGATTTGTGTTTTGTCATCGAACTCCAAACTTTGTACCTTCCATAAGTGGAATAAACTTTTCCAAGTGCCCTTCGTTTTTAAAACATTGCTGAACTTGCTTTAGACTTTTGAAAGCTAAGCAAAAATAGTTTAAATATATCAAGAAAAGAATCCCTATTATCTTTGCTGCGTAAGAAAAAAACATGTATGCAATAGAAAACACAGCATGAACACAAAATGCATTGTGCGATGTTTGCGATAAACCTGACTACATGAAAAGTTCAGATTTTTGCTCTCAAAAACACGCTGAAAAAAACGTTTTTGTAATTAATTTTATTAATATAGTAATGCTTTAAAATGCAATTTGACGTCAATTTAAATAATTTTTCATTTACAATATGACGTATAAAAAAAGAAAATTGACAATCTTAGAGAAAATTATGATTATTAGTAATAACAATTTTATAAGCTAACATTCCTTTTCATTGAAACTACATGTCAACAAAGTTGTAAACAAAGATAACAATTTAGTCATACGAATGATATTTTTTTGCGACTAGTACAATTTTGAATTTTTAACAATGTTATTATATGGCAAGGGTGTACTAATTGGCCTCCCCGCGCTTAGTCTTGTAATTTAGATTTATTGTAGCCTGCGTTTGTTAAAAAAAATTGCGTTTGATTTATATGAAGAAAGTGGCTGTCACGAAATCTAAATGATGCTTGATTAAATATTTTATTGCCTGCCTTACGGAAGCATGAGAACATTGCAGCAGCTCTTACCGGGAAATCCCGGGCATCCCTGCTATATACCCTACTATTCTTGTTTAGAAAAGCTTTTAGTTTTTGCAAGTAGTATACAAAAATGTGTATTAAAACGTTTTTTGGAGCATAAAATTCGGAACGCTTAATTACTTTTAGAATAAAAATAAATCTAATATATTTTGAAACATAGTTTGTTCAGGACGTTTAGTAATTGTAACTCATTTCATCATCAACTGCGTTTAACTAATTACTTAATTACAAATATACATATTTAAATTTAGATAATTGATGAAATAAAACAAGAAAATGTTGCAAAAATATACGTATGAAATAAAACGAAGTTATAGCGCGTAACTTTAAATTTGACGTTAAAAATTTAACTTTAGTAACGCAATTTTAAAAATGTTGAAGCCTATAAATCAAATTTTAGAATTACACGCAGATAACTCCGTCTGATGATAAGCCTGATGACAACGTGATTCGGCGAGTAGCTGTTCGGTCTCCAACCAATTCCTGCAAGAAAATACACACGGCACTGCTTCTAAAAAGCAAAGATGTTCATTATATAAGTGTTAGTAGGCGTCTTGTTTATAATTTCAACCTGAAAGCGTTCAAACCTACAAAAAACCTCGCTTAACTCCAGCCATGAAAGCGAAGAAGTTGGCTTTTGCAAAGCAATATGAAGACTGGAATAAAACAAGGTGGAATAAAGTCTTTTTCTCGGATAAATCCACAATCCAGCAGTTTGCACAGAGAAAACGGACAGTTTGCAGGCCTGTTAGAACACGATTTAATGACTGCTATACACAAGCTACTGTAAAACATCCTCTCAGTGTCATGATCTGGGGGACTATGTCAAGTAATGGCACAGATGATCTTTTGTGTTTACTAATCGAAACAACGGCCTCAGATACCGCAAAAGGTTGGAAGACAAGCTCGAAATTTACATGACTATTCATGAATGCAATATGTTTATGCAAGACGGCGCTCCCTGTTACCGTTCAAAGTTAGTGAATGATTTCCTTATGAAGAAGAATATCAATAAGTTGGATTGACCTGGTAACAGCCCCGATGTCAATCCATTTGAGAATGTGTGGACAATACTGAAAGAAAAAGTGGCAGATGAACATGCTATAAGTGCTAAAGGCCTGGAAATGGCAATATAATGCACATAGATGCAAAAGATTATAGCTGAATACTGCAAGCACCAAGTTGCATAGCATGCCTTGTTGTCTGCAAGCTGTTATCAAGAACAAAGGTGGACATACCAAATACCAGATACTTACACGAAAACTGGCTAATGCAACTCACTTTTAAGTTAATAAGCTTTCTTTTTAACATTCGGTGTTATTTTTATTGCAATACTTTGAATAAACAAACTATAACATGAATAGAACAAAATTGGTTTATTGTATATTTTAAATCAAAAACGCTGGTCTTAAACTTTTGCACACGACTATAAATTGATTTTAGGGTTTTACAGTTTTAAATTGTATTGTTTTTTTTAATTTTCAAGAGATCATGAATAAAACTTTTTTTCGAAATTAGATGAAGAAATACTTTTTTCTAAAAATTTTGAGTAAGGTTTTAAAACTAGGTTAATGATTGGTTTCAGGCAGTGGTTTCTAACTGGTGCGTCATTTTAAAACTATGAAGGCGTCGCAATATATAATTATAATAGAGAAAGAGTATAATCTTACATAATTATATTAGAGAAGGAGTCATCAAACTTTTTCCATAGAGCTGGTTTTACTTTCAAAGATAGAATTTATTTATTTGTTTTTCTTCACTTGACTTTTGAAATAAATTTATCAAACGGTAAAATTATTTTCAGGAAGAAGTCGTTATCAAACGGTAAAATTAGTTTCAGAAAAAAAATATGGTGTATTTGCCTTTTTTCACTATTTAAATTAGTTTGAATAAATTTAAGCACAAAAATCAAAGTTAAATATAGTTCATTTAAATCGTTACATTTGTCACTTACAATAGTTTGTCATATTTGTCACTTGCAAAACTAAGTCCCGATTTTTCTATTATTTTAATCTCATTTTTACTTAAAAATTTAATGGATTTCACAATATTTAAGTCCAACCCGATCCTGACTTTTGATCTTATAAACCAAAGTAAAATATTGTTAATCAAATTTAATTTTTTTAAAAAAACAATAACTTTTTACTTTTGTGCATAAAACAACTTAATTTTTTAAAGTTTAAACACTGCCCTAAATTTGAGATGAAGGGAAAATGGGTGATCAACTATTTTTAAAATAAGGGTTGGCAACCTACGGCCTGCCAAGCAAAATTATCTGGCCCGTGACATGTTAGTTCAATATTAAAAAATACGGCCCGCCATCTCGTTTGCAATCCTATTTTTGACGGAACAATTTCAAATAATCCATGCAGCAGTGAAACGGTGATACATCTAGTTACAGCAAGGGTGCAAAAACGCTTTATTATCAAGTACAAAAGCTGGTGTAAAACAAAAAAGTCTTTACTTTAAAAATTATAGCAAGCAAAATTAAACATTTCATTTATTTTGTAAAATTTTTATTAAAAAGCTGAACGTTTTCGACTATCATCAGTCCTCATCAGTCCTTTACTTTAAATTTGTGTGACGTTGATCTTTCTACGTTTACAAAAAATATTGAAGACCAAAGAAGAAGATCTTCACTTTAAATTAGTGTGACGACAAGACAGGTTTTGGTAGCTAAAAAAATTGAGGCCCTCCACAACGTCATAAATTTTGGTTTTTGACCCGTGACATGCAAAAGGTTGTCTATCATTTTTTAAAAATCTTGATATAGCACGTGCATGGTAGTAGTTCAGGTTGGCTCCTTTCTTACACGTTGTACCAGATCTGACGTGGATCTGAAGTGGATCTTAAAGTGGATCTGAATATAACTCAACAGCGGCTTCTAACGGATAACCTTAACCCTAGCTCTAGCTAGAACCACAAGTTTGATTCCCAGGCAGAGCAACGAAGTTGCGTTTACCTGAGAGTTCAATTCTTACCCAGAGCGACGCAGTTGCGTTTAAACATAACTTATGCTGAGCAACGAAGTTGCGAGTTTGATTCTGACCTAGAGCGACGAAGTCGCGTTTAAACATAACTTATGCTAAGCAACGAAGTTGCGACCAATCACGACTTCGATTTTCACACAATGTTGTCAGAGGTTTAGATGTCCTTCTAATTCAAGGACACACCAGTAATCTTGTCAACGATAAACATAACTTATTCTTAGCAACGAATTTGCAAGTTTATTCTCACCTAGAGTGACGAAGTCTGTCAAAAACACCCAGGTTTACATCGACCAAATATAGACAATCCAATTCGATCCGCGGCAACAAATCATCTACGTACCATGTTGACCAATCAAACGCAAAGCACGGTTACAGCCAAGGAAAGAAGTCAAAGATTAGAAGCAATGATGCTGCTTCACCCTCACGTGAAATATGCAAAAAGCATAGACATTGAAGACACCAAGATCCGTTATGCTCTTTTGAAACAATTGAAAAAAAATATTACGATTTCTCCAATTGCCAAGAGCTACTAAACGTTGTTTTGGACCTAATGAAATGTAAAAACAAGGAAAAAAAACGCGGTTTGCATGCCTTGTGGACACATGATATTTTGCTGGACCTGTATACAAGACATCTATTCTTGTTGGTTGTGCACTCAAAGCTTGTTCGAAATAATCCGCGTCAAGCAATGGTAATTGCACAAGAGCTTGAGACATGCTTTTGTTCTTCGAGTGAGAAACATCAAAATAGTAAACCATCGAAACGCATCTCAAACAAAATGTTTCTAATGAAGCCAGAATTGTTGAAAGTGTTATGATTCTTTTTCAAAAACGTTTTTGACTGTGTAAAGTAAAATGCATTAAAAATTGGTCAATGAATAAAAATTTACACATTTTTCACTCTAGCATTTGTGCTCAAGTTCTTAAAACTACTGTGTAAAAAATTTAAATCGTATCTATTTGACAATCAAAGTCTGACATTCTGCGGCTTTTAATCGGGACGCACAAGCCGTAAAATATCCAAACGAAAAACCGTGAACGCATTTCTAAAACATCAACTGTGGTAGGGCTTGCAAGAAAATTAAATATTTTTATATTGCTTATACTTTCAAAAACACTTAAAAAGTCTGCAATTGTAAACTTACTGGTTTATATTTTGAAACTTTTAGATGAAAAATTTAAATTATTTTAAATTTTTTAAACACAAAAAACCGACAGAATCCTACAAAATTGTGGTTTATTCGAGATTTTTTTGCTGTTTTTTAACGTTTTTCAATGCGTATCTGCATAGCAACAACAGGGCTGCAGATTTTTGCATGCTGCAGATTTTTGTAGAAAAGCAACATGAATTTAATTTTTTTAATTTTGACCCGAGTCATTAAAGCTTTTCATAAACGTCGAAGTTTGGGAGTACGAATTTTCTAAAGTATAAACCGTGTTGTTAAACAGGGACAAAAACGCTTAAACATTATTTTGTACGCTTTGAGATTTCTTTGTTTGTATTTCACTCAATTTTTCTTTTAAAGGCGGTACAATAGATTAGCCGTTTGAAAATACTGCAGTTTTTCTTAATATCAATTAGTCTGTTTTTTAACTATCTCTTCTCCAAGCAAAGTAAAGACGTTTTTTATTCCAATATTATTTTTCAAAACTACCTCCAGAAAAATAACGAACCAAGATTATTTACGCTGCTTTCATAAAAACTATTGCGCCTATAACCGCCTGACCTGTTGATACAAAAAAGCTTGCATTTTTTATGTTGCAGAATGATTGAAGCTAATTTTTCAAGTTTTTCTAACCTCAAAACGGTTTGATTGCGGCTTTTCTCAAGTAAAAATTTTGTTAAAAGTTGAGAAGTCACTCTTTAGCAAAACGTAAAACTTTAATAATTTTTGTGACTTTGAAAACAAAAAAATAGTGGTTACAACTTTTAATAAAAGAACTGTTTGTTAAGAAAATCTTTTAATCATTTCAAAACCTATTTAGCAAGTTGAATTATGTCTAAGATTGCATTGGTTCAATACGCGATTTCAAATCTAAATTTGCGTTTCGCTGCAAAAGAAAAACAGTCAGCATTACAAATATTGCAAATATTTCTTAAAGTTGAAACCTTCCTGATCGAAAAATAACAAAAATTAGTTATTTTGCTAAACAGTATATCGCTTTTCGAACAACTTTTCTCAGCTTGTGACCTACTGAATTAATTTCGAATTAATTAACATCGTAAATTTTATAATAGACCATTATATCTCAAAAATCAGCAAAACAATACGTTTTTCAAACAATTTTCAACATCTAGTTTATATCAGACAAACTTCTCAGCATCATGCCTGATGAAAAAAACATGGGGTCACCCACTTTGTTTTTAGCATATGCGTCAGTGAACATGAGTTTTGTTTTAAAAGACGATGCTTGTTATTCTAAAACTACGATTCTGATTCTTAAAAGGTGCAGATGTGTTAACGTAGAGGTGTGAAATTAACTGCACTGTACATTTCAATAAACCATTCTCTTGTCTTATCGTCTTTTTCGAGCAAAAACTTTCTTATATTAAGATTTATGAGTAAAACTTTGTCTTTAGAAAAAAAATCAGATAATAGTTGAAATTTGCAAAAAAATAAAAAATAAAAAAGCACAAATTATCTGAACTACATTTTGTAGCAAATTTTACTGTTTTTATAAAGTAGTTAATTTTGGAAGCAAAAATCTTTATTGTTTATGCCAAATCTTTGAAAAGTTTGCTGCTGACAACATTTAAAACAACCCCATCATCTACCGATTCTTTGTATAATCATAAAACTATTTCTTAAGACATCAAAGGTCTATAAAAAGTAAATTTTTCCAGTTTTCAGTGAAGATATACGATGTAGCGCGCTCCAGCGGGAGTTGAAAAACCGTTACTTGCGTCATACACTTTTCGAATTTATTGAATTGTTGTGTACGTTTTTCAGTTCCAATACACTGTTTTGGTTAAGAATGACAAACAAAAACTTGTGATCAATTTTACATTTTGTCAGTTTGTTCACAACAAAATTGAATTTTAATTAGGGTTGTGGAGTAGAAATCACTGTAATCGCATGTTTTAGGAAGGAATCGCAGTCCGAAAGGAGTCGTTTTTTCAGACATGCTGGAGTTGGAAAAAAAACTCCGACAACTTCACAACTCTCGTTTAAATACAAAAAGAATGAATTTGTTGCAGGGCTGTTAATATTTTTGGCGAATTGTAACCAAAAATTCTTTTAATTGTAACATTTGACACGAAAATGTAACCATTTTGTTATAACGATATCAAGATAAAAAAGTTAATGTTATAGAGCAGCGGTTTCCAAACTTTTTTTTCACGGCACCCTTTGAAAACTTAACAATACTCGCGGCGCCGTAATGAAAAAAAGATCTTCAGTTCAATTACTTCTTTGAGTAACCTTTTTTTCTCCGAAACTCATAATGTTCTCTAAAAAAAAAAAGGTCTTCAATTCGATTTCATCTCTGATTTCCCTATTTTTCTCTCAAAATCAGGATGTTCTCTAAAAAAAAAAAGTTTTCAATCAGAATTGTTCTCTGAAGAAACATCTGCAACGGATTCAAAACTGTATGTGCTGTTTTCGAGGGGGACTGCCTCATTCGCCTCACCCAATATCCACCACTGCTCACACGGCTTTCATTCCGCGCACACTAAGGAAGCTCTTAGAGAGAACGTTGTTGCCAGCAACTTTCACACTGCAATTATTGTGAGAAAAGCAGTAAGTACAACAACTTTTGCATGCTTTCGCGGCGCCTCTGACAAAGTCTCGCGGCGCACAGTTTAGAAACCACTGTTATAGAGTATTTAGCTATAGTTACCTTATTTTTTGTTAAAAAGTCATCCAATTTATTGCTTTTTATTAAACATGACCTTGTTGATCATTTTTACATAGTTTTGAATAGCTTATAAAATCAAGTGTTTTTTCAAATTTTTAGCATATGCGTTTAAATTATTTCAAAAACACTCGTTTTGGTTACTAAAAAAAAAAACTAAAAAAAAAATATTTTAAAACGTAGAATGTATCCGTTTTTTGAAGGAATAATTGGTTGTTTCAACAAACTACTGTAAAACACATCATTTACATTTAGCCAAAAATAAAAACATTTTTCG
The DNA here is from genome assembly GCA_963680785.1 of Diplosoma virens. Taxonomy (NCBI): domain Eukaryota; kingdom Metazoa; phylum Chordata; class Ascidiacea; order Aplousobranchia; family Didemnidae; genus Diplosoma; species Diplosoma virens. The sequence goes on along the minus strand of OY796890.1, from coordinate 41,070,479 downwards.
AGTTTTTGACATCTTCGGGCGTGTTCAGATTTGTCAAGACGTTTTAAGTGAACAGCAACTAATCGACGAAAATAAAACTTAATAGAGTTGCTATTGAGCAATAGGTTAAATAAGAAAAAAAAAATTCCTTATGATTATTCGTTAGAGTCGAAATAGTCATTTTCCTAACATACAGCGCACCAATGTCTGCGAGTGGTAAAGCAAAGTTAAAGAAGTCGCTTTCTTCTTCGACGTACGATACCACTTCGATTCGAAATGTGTTTTGTGCAGTGAAGGCCAAGCAAAAATACAAAAAGAAACCTAAGCAGACAGCAAATCGGAAATGATTTCTTTCTTTGTTGAAGTGGAAAAGCAACAGTATTTCGATATCTTCAGTTACGCGAAGCTTTATTGAAACTGCTTCCTTTTCAATCATGTCTGCTACTCTTCGAAAAACAAAACAACAAAGAAATTCGTAAAGTTTACGTATTTTTTCTTGCTAAAACCGACCCTAATAAGTGTTCATTTCGTGCTATGTTTGAAAGAGCGCAAAAAGAAATATTGGCTGATGGAATGAAATTATATTACAAATACATCAATTTGTTTTCTCCTTTTTTGTATGTGGAAACCATGATGGGATCTTTTGTCGCTTATGAATGCATTCGTCTTGAAAATGCGAGTAATGTCGAAAAGAAGAAGCTTTGTGAAATCAGCCAATTTTTTGCGTCTTTTTTCTACCAATAGCAAGATGGTTGTAATGCCTGATTTGAATGATCACCCTCGGTTTAGCGTAAAATAAATCAGTTGTATTTTTCTGACTTGTGAATAAAACATACAGTCAAACTTTTTGTGCTTCATTGCATACACCGAGTTGAAGTATTGAGAAAAAGTTTTCAATTATGTCTTGATTTTCTGTTTTAAAAAGATTAATATTGTAAAAATTTACGCTAAGCATTCGTAAAATTATGTAAAAGTAGAAGTGATCATGAATATTGAAGATAAGCTTTAGATTGATTTTACTTTACATTTACCAAAGAATTGTGTTTTGGAGTGAAATAAACAGACTTTTCAACTATTGCTTGCTCACAAGTAATTTTATAATAATAAAAAGGACAACAAAGTCTTTTGAGTTCAGACAAAACCTTCACTCTCGACAAAACTTTCAACTCGAGTACGCTGCATAATTTACTTTTTGGTGAATATTTTATAAGTTGATTGTTTTAACAAAGCAATTGTTTTTGTTGAAAAAAGTTTACAAGTTTTTCCCAAAATCAACAAGAAAACTAAAGTTTTAATCTATAAAGTAAAGAAAAGATTGCGTCCGTTCTCAAAAAAACCATAGCTTTTCTTACGATTTTTTTTGTTAATGTTTAGTTTACTAACGAACAAAAACCTAATTTATCATAAGAAAAGAGACATTTTTTGATTATTACATTTTATTGTTACATTAAACTTTAAAGTAGAAGAAGAAACTTTTCATAAAGCTTTAGCAAACGCTGAAAAAAAACGTTTTACACGAGAGATTGCTCTTGATTCTTTAAAGAAACAAACAAATAATCATTGAGTTATTACGATGATGCTTTATAATTATTATTACGATTAGGGAAGAGTGGGTTGCAATCGGAAAAAATTACAATTTTTGCTTAGAGCTTTTTTACAAGTTATATCCTGACCAAACTTTTTTTGTATAATTTGTACAACCAAATCTATCACATGCAAGTGTATTTTCACAGATTTACACTCACAAAAGAATTTACGAGCACATTTAAAAAAATGCTTTTTCTGTCCAACTGTGCCCAATGTATGGGGCACAACTGGATTAAGCATAGGGCACTATCGGACAAGGAAAAAGAAGAATTAAAATAAGCAAAATAACAAAATACAGTATTTCAGCGTGGTTTGTGCTTACATTCTCCAAACAGTGAAAAAAACAATCAAAAAGTTTACTGCAGCAATAGATAACGAAAAAGTGCGCCGAAAATGAAAATGCAAAAGCGTGTCTATGTATTAAAATGGATCAGGATTTCTTTGAAAATAATTTATATATTAGTAACATACATTGAATAACAAGCATGAAAGGAGCTGAGCACAAAACGTTGATTAATTATTAATGTACATTGAAGAAAAAAAAGTCATAATCGAATTTCAATAAAGATCTTTGACGACTAGTCGATTCCCATTCCTCGGGTGCAGGCAACACTGTCCTAATGTCCTTTTCCTTTACTGAAGCCAAATCAGTCTCCTCAGGAAAGAAAAACTCTGTAACATTGCGTTTCTTCCGCATGCAAGAAATTTCATAATCGCCTTCAAAATCCTTGTTTTTGGTAATCTCACCAACATAATATTTTTTGGGAAATGTTATAAATTCAACTAGCACATAGTCACCTATTGCAGGCTCATTAGTGCAGTCTGGGACAAGGAGATTTTTTTCAACATCACAAGGGTCTGAAAAGTTGTCAGATGAATGATCTGACAGAAGAATCTGTATCTTATCAACGCTTGAACTTTTGTTGCTATACAGACGTTTTCTAGTGTTTTTAGCTTTCCGTTTTGGTGCTTTCTGAACTTTTTTGGTTAAGATGGTAGGTGCTTTCACGCAGCCTGGGCCGTGAGTAAGTCTGCTCATTGATTTTAAAATGACACACCGAAACCGAACCTACCAAAACGGAAGGGTATCCACCCATTCCGATGTTCAGTGTGGGTCTGCTAATCGGCAAACGTCCTTTTCAGGACGGGGCAATGTCAGGATAAAACTGCCCTTTTCAGGGCACATTGCCAACAAGTTCCGATGACCCACTATTCTTCAGCTGAACATCGAAGGCCTCACTGCAAGCAAGATGAACGTTCTTCATCACCTCGCTATGCAGTCTGAGGCACTCGTCATCCTACTGCAGGAGACCCACTACACTGATGCAGAGAAGTTGGTGCTACCACACTACCAACTAGCTGGGTCTTCTTTAAAGCAGGAAGCATGGCCTTGCCACGTTTGTCCACGAGCGACTGAGATACACGCTTTTGGACCAATCTCCACCGACATCGGAGATCGAGTGGTTGTGCGTGGACGTTGATGGCTATAAAATAGTCAACGTCTACAAACCACCACCAACGCGATTGCGAACCTTGGATCTCCCAGTGTTTCCTCACTCCTGTCTGTACGCTGGCGATTTTAACTGTCGTCATGCTGACTGGGGTTATGATGACAACAGTCCGGACGGTGAGTGCTTGGCTGGCTGGGCAAGTATTAATTGTCTTGCCCTGCTATATAATGCCAAGGACGCTGCCAGTTTTTATTCCGGCCGCTGGAACACTGGCACCAATCCAGACCTAGCTTTCGCTAGCGTACGTCCAAACAGTCGCTTACCGGATAGACGTGTCCTTGAAAAGTTCCCCAGGTCACAACATCGACCCTCGCTTATTACACCACCAAGGTTTGCTATGGCAGTGCCAAGCATGCCTGTTAAGCGATGGAACTTCCGCAAGGCCAATTGGAGTCACTACATTGCTTTGACGAATAAATTCGCAAAGACTTTGTTGCCGCCTGATTCACTTGATGTGGATGCGGCTTACCAGGACTTCTGTAACACCATTAAGAAAGCAGCCAAAAAGACTATCCCACGCGGGTATCGAAATAACTATATTCCGTGTTGGGATGCAGAGTGTGAATCCCTCTATAAAACCTTTCTGCAGTCTCCTCAGGGAGACGACTCAAGTCTGGCTGCTACAGCTCTGCTTGCAAAGCTTGACAGAAAGCGGAGGGATCGATGGTCCGAAGCAGTTCGGAGCATTGACTTCTCACACTCTAATCGAAAAGCGTGGAGTATTTTGAACAACCTTACTGGTAGGTCACGACACTTTCCTTGTCACTGTCCCGTTTCAGCCGATGCTATTGCATCTCAGCTGGTTAGAAATGGGAAATACGAGGCTGTTGACCGCAAGTCATTTCGACTTGTCTTTCAAGAAGTGTCTGACCTTTGGAGGGCCACAACACCAGACGCAGTAAATATCTCTGACAATTTTTCACAGAGAGAATTTGCTGCTGCCCTTCAGAACTTAAAACCAGGTAAAGCTCCGGGTCCTGATTCCATCTGCCCCGAGTTTATACTCCATGCTGGAGCTGCTTTGAATTCCTGGTTACGTGAGTTCATTTCTTCCTGTTTGCACCGACTCAAAATTCCCAAGATCTGGAGAAGAGTGCTTGTGGTCGCGATCCCAAAACCAGAAAAGCCCGTGGGGGACCCAAAGAATTATCGACCGATATCTCTGCTCTGTGTCCCCTACAAGATCCTTGAGAGGCTTATCTACGCCCGCGTTGAACCATTAATCGATCCACTGCTCCCTAAAGAGCAGGCTGGGTTCCGACGCGGGAAATCAACCGTAGATCAAGTTGTTCTGCTAACCCAGAACATCGAGGATTCTTTCGAGGCTAAAAAGAAAGCCTGTGCCGTATTTATCAATCTGACAGCTGCTTATGACACTGTCTGTCACCGTGGCCTTACCTGCAAGCTGCTGAGACGTCTTCCGGATAAGCACATGGTCAAAATGATCATGGAGCTTGTCCGAAATCGAAGTTTCACCCTTACCACCGGTGACAGCAAGCAAAGCAGGCTACGCCGTCTTAAAAACGGCGTTCCTCAGGGATCGGTCTTGGCTCCCCTCCTATTTAACATCTATACGTACAATCTTCCTTCCATGATTTCCAGAAAGTTTGCTTATGCTGATGATTTAGCATTGTTGCACTCTTCTGGAAACTGGAAGGACTTGGAGGGGACTTTAAGCCAAGACATGTCCACACTGTCAGCGTATCTCCAGACTTGGAGGTTGAAGCTCAGTCACACTAAGACGGTGACGGCAGCCTTTCACTTAAATAACCGAGAGGCCAAACGTGAGCTAAAGGTCTACAACAATAGTAGACTTTTACCGTTCTGTCCAACCCCTACATACCTTGGGGTAAAACTGGACAGATTGCTCACGTTTCGTCACCATTTAGTGGCATTGCGCAAAAAACTATCCTCGCGCGTCACACTGCTGAGGCGACTCGTGGGCTCGGGATGGGGTGCTGGTGCTAAAACACTACGCATAGCCACCTTGTCTCTAGTCTACTCAACAACTGAGTACTGTGCGCCAGTCTGGTGTCGCAGTGCTCACACTCGCCTCATTGACAGTGTCTTGAATGACGCCTTGCGCATAGTTACTGGATGCCTGCGTCCCACTCCAACGGACCACCTACCTGTACTTTCAGGCATCCAGCCAGCTGAGCTTCGCCGAATGGGAGCGACACTCTCCTTGGCTTACCGTTGATCTCTGGACCCCGATCATATTTTGCATGGTCTATTAAGTGGGTCCTCAGATACTGGCCAAGTGAGACTAAGATCCAGACGACCGTTTGTGCCAGGTGCGCGGAATCTCTTGGACAATCTTGCCAGACTTAGCATCCGCGCCTCTGAATGGACAAATCACAAATGGAACGCGGAGTACTGTGAAAGTGCTTTCAGGCTCCGTGCTTTTGTGCCCGGGACCAGTGTCAGGCCTGTTGGGATGGGCTTACCCCGAGCAGCTTGGGTTAAGCTCAACCGCCTGCGGACTGGTGTTGGGCGATTCCATTCGTCCATGCACAAATGGGGTCTCGCTCCTTCACCGAATTGCGAGTGTGGCGCCTCAGAGAAAACCACAGACCATGTACTAACAATGTGCCCCATACATCGGGCACCACATGGAGCACGCGGTCTGACGGTTTTGGATGAAAAAACTCGATGCTGGCTTAATAACATCACTGCGAGCATCTGATCCAGGCAGTGCAGCAGTCTGGGGTAGTAAAAGCATAAACCCTCGGCCCCAATTCTGTTTGTGTCTGGCCTGGAGTAGATGCCCTTCAAACGACGACGACGACGACGACGATGAACTTTTTTACAACTTTTTAAAAGCTTTTGTGAAGGTGTGTCAGTTAAGATCATGCTACAACCTTTTTTTCTTCTGGGAGCTTTTGGATAAGCAATTGCTTGTTCTGGAGATAAAAAATTATTTTGGAATGTTTCCTGATTTTGGATCTCAACGTCATTAAGCGACCCTAAATCTTGCAGCTGAAAATCAACATTGTGGTGGAAGCTTTTGTTTTCTTCCAAATGTCTGATGCTTGTTGATGCATCATTAGGTTGATAATTTATGGATCATATGTAACTTAAAAATTGTAGTTATAAACTTTAATAAAATTAGTTATAATGTTAAGCCTAATTACTAGTTGTTGAAAAATCAAACGAAATGGGCTATTGTGCAAAATATATCTATATAATCATCAAAGAGCACAGTCGGACAGTGTCTGGCTGTTCCTCCAAAAAAATGTCCGATTGTGTCTCAACCAAAATTTTTTTTTATTTTTCAAGATTGTGGCAAAAACTTAAAAGTTACTTCAAATTATTTTATGGTATGAGACAGCAAATAAACCAAGTTCTAAACTGTATCAACACTGAAAAGAATTTAAATTAAAGTCGGCAGCGTGGTCGAGTGGTTAAAGCACCGGACTGATGATCAACATGGTCTCGGTTCAAAACCCACTTGCTCCATTCTGTTGTGTCCTTGGGAAAGACACTTTATGACACTTTCCCCTGCTTGGTGGTCTTGGCAAGCGGTTCTAAATTAAAGTCATATCTTTACTAAATTACTAGCGGACAGCAATATCTTGGCATCTCCGGAAGCAGGTCGGGGTAATTGCTTACCCTATGTATAGCGCCTCCATCGCTTTCCTGCGAGTCAGGAGGATAAATATAGAGATATAATAAAAAAATAAAAATAAAGCTAAGGTAAAGTTCCACTATGCCCTTTCCAAAATTACTTCTTACCTACCCTAAAAACCAAAATTCATTTACCACATTTATTTTGCAATAATTAGTTTTTCAAACTAACACGAGTGAATGCTCTGTGGTGAAATATATTTATGTCTGCAGATTGAAGTTTCAGAGTTTACAACTTTTTTTTTTCAAATTACAATGTCCGACTGTGCCCAGTGTCCAGCCGAGCCCCATTCTCCTCTACAGCATAATAACAATATAAAAGCTCGCATTATAAAAGCTCACATAAATCCACATCTTTCTGTCTTCAACATCCGTCTCCTTCGCACCAACTTCCCCCATATCTTCTTTTACTACATCTAAAAATTTTCTCTTTGGTCTCCCTCTTTTCCTCTTTCCCGGTAATTCCATTTCCATCATCTTTCTTCCTACATACTCTTGGTCTCTCCTTATGACATGTCCATACCACCTCCACCTGCCCTCCCTCATCTTAATTCCTAACCGTTCTACCTTAACAGTACTCCTGATGTGCTTGTTTCTAATCTTGTCTTTTCTCGTCACTCCCATAGCAAACCTCAGCATTTTCATTTCTGCGACTTTCATCTCTTCCACTTGTTTCTTTGAAGAATTGGAAGAAATAGAATTGGGAAAGCCGTGTCAACTTTTCAAATAAGATGAGAGAAACAGAACATTGTGCACTGAAGTTGACTATTTTTATTATTTGAGCACAAGCTTTCGTGGGCTACTGCCCACTTCGTCAGGTGCAATGGAAAGAAAATGCAATCAAAACAAGTTTTACACAACGGCATTAAACGTAACAAACAGACATATGTGACGTAATGAAATATGAAAATATCGGTAAAATTTTTCAATAAGGGAGACAAGAATCAGTCCAAATTTATTAAAAACTTATTTATTTTAAATTTAAAATCGATTTCGATCAAAAGATCATCATCAGTTAACGATTCTATTAAGTCTGTGAAATTTTAAGAATAAAAATTAATAGAAAATTATTGAAAATTATTGATTAATGATTAAATTTAGTAAATGTCATAGAATAAAATAAAATGTACTCACTTAACAAAACAATTCTTTTCAAATAGTAAAGTAAAAACTTACTGTCAAAATTGTAAACTGCTAGTGCCAATTAAATTAAATGAATTATACAATAGTAAACATCAAGAAAAACAGCTGATTGCATATTAATAAAGGCGATTGTGACGTGTGAAGAGTCAAAAGTTGAAATACAAAATTTCGTAGTAATGTAAATCAAAGTCAAATGATTTCTTGATGTTTACTATTGTATAATTCATTTAATTTAATTGGCACTAGCAGTTTACAATTTTGACAGTAAGTTTTTACTTTACTATTTGAAAAGAATTGTTTTGTTAAGTGAGTACATTTTATTTTATTCTATGACATTTACTAAATTTAATCATTAATCAATAATTTTCAATAATTTTCTATTAATTTTTATTCTTAAAATTTCACAGACTTAATAGAATCGTTAACTGATGATGATCTTTTGATCGAAATCGATTTTAAATTTAAAATAAATAAGTTTTTAATAAATTTGGACTGATTCTTGTCTCCCTTATTGAAAAATTTTAATTGAGATGCGTTTCACTAGAATCGTCCTAAAATCTTCATCCAATAGGGTTGAACAGATCCACTGGGTTTTTTAACAAATTAAACTTAAAATATCGGTAAAAAAGACTAAGTAGAGAAAATATGGCAGTAGGGTAAATTACAGCAATTTAAGCAAAAAACAAAAGCGAAAAAATGGCATGCAAGTACAGTATAAAACGATGCGAAATGGAGAAAAAAGTGAAAAACATAAATGACCCTCAAGTTTACAAAAATAAATATTACACGTAGTTAGACATAAATGAATAATCTTTATTTAAACCTTGGTTAACACAATTGAGTTTGAAAATAATTTTTTGTTTTTCCACTTCCCGTTGTTGCTTTGTTTTGCCTTTAACTTCCTTGATTACTGCTAATTTGAGATTGTCCAAAGTATGGTCGGGTTTATTGAAATGTTCGGTTACTGGTTTGTTTCTAATGTGTTTGATGTCGCTCCTGTGTCCGTTCATCCGTTGTCTGATTGAGTTGCTTGTTTCTCCAATATAGATTGCTTTATGGCAAAGATTGCATGAAATTGCATATAGGATATTTGATGAATTGCAGCTAAAATTTCCGGAGATTTTTATAGGGACTCCATCAGGACCAGTTATTGTAGGATTAGTGTTTATGTTGGGGCAGAGATGGAGAATTGCAGGAAAAGGTGCCCGTGATGAAACGTTCATTTGGTAAGGAGGCAGATGTAAGTAGAAGTTTGAGGTTAGGGGGTTGACAATATGATATAAGTGGTGGTGCAGAGAAAATTTGGTTAAGATATGGGTCTTTGTTTAGTAAAGGTTGCAAATGTTTGACGATTTTGTTGATAGGTCTAAGATAGAGGTGGTAAGTAAGGACTAGGGGTGTGCGATAAGATTGGTTTGGTATTTGAGAAGGGCTTCTCGGAAAATGGAATTGAATCCTTATACTTGTTTCTTTGCGACTGCTACTGTCTCAAGTCCATACACCATTACTGGTCTTACCACTGAACTGTACACTTTTCCTTTTACTCTAGCTGGTAACCTCTTGTCGCAGATTACTCCCGATACTTTTCTCCATCGGTTCCATCCTGCCTATACTCTCTTCTTTACCTCCCTTTCACAACCGCCACTTTCTTGCACCGTTGATCCCAAATACTTAAATTCTTTTACTCTTGGCACTTTTGTATCCTCCATCTTTACTGTTTCGTCGTCATTTCCTCCATTTATGCACAGATATTCGGTCTTTGACCTACTTACTTTCATCCCTCTTCTTTCCAATACATACTTCCAGGATTCTAATCTCTGTTCCACTTTTTCCCTGGTCTCTTCGCAAATCACAATATCACCAGCAAACAGCATCGTCCATGGTAGTTCTCTCCTTACTTCATCCGTTAGCCTGTCCATTATCACTGCAAACAGGAATGGACTTAACGCTGATCCCTGGTGCAGTCCAACCTTAACCTTGAAACTTGCTGTAGTTCCTACTGCACACCTCACCACTGTTTCGCTTCCCTCATACATATCCTGTAAAAGTTGCACATACTTTTCCACTATTCCGGATTTTCTCATGCAGTACCACGGCTCTTCCCGTGGAACCCTGTCGTAAGCCTTCTCTAGGTCCACGAATACACAATGTAGCTCTCTTTGACCTTCCCTGTATTTTTCCATCAACATTCTTAACGCAAACATGGCATAGGTGGTTCCCTTTCCTGGCATAAATCCATATTGCTGTTTGCTGATCTCCACTCTATCCCTTAACCTGGTTTCAAGAATTCTTTCCCATACTTTCATTGTGTGGCTCATTAGCTTTATTCCTCTGTAGTATCCACAGCACTGTGCCTTTTGTAACCTTTTGTTTTTATAGATCGGGATAAGCACACTCCTCCTCCATTCTTCTGGCATCCGTTCACCCATTAATAGTCTGTTGAACAGTCTGGTCAAAAACTTTATCCCCATCTCTCCCATGCACTTCCAAACTTCTATTGGCAACTCATCTGGCCCAACCGCTTTACGTTTTTTCATCCTTCTTACTGCGTTCTTTACTTCTTCTCTACTGACACAATTTACCTCTTCATTAACTACTTCTGGTTTCTCTGTCCTAGGTTCTCTGTTATTTTCTTCGTTCATCAGTTTCTCAAAGTACTCCTTCCATCTCTTTAACACTGCTTCTGAATTTACCATAACATTACCATTTTCATCCTTTATAACCCTCATGTGCTGTACATCTTTCCCTGCTCTGTTTCTCTGCCTAGCCAATCTGTACAACTCCTTTTCACCTTCTTTTGCTTCCAATCTAGCATACAAATCATCATACGCACGTCCCTTTGCCATTGCAACTGCCTTCTTTGCCTTACTCTTCTTTTCTTTGTATACCTTTTTAGTATTTTCATCTCTTATTTTGTCCCATGCTCTCTTTGCCTCTTTCTTTTCTTTTATGCTCTTTTGAACTTCCTCATTCCACCACCATGTCTCCCTGTCTCCTTTTCTTTTCCCAAAAGTCACTCCTAGTACAGTTTCAGCTGTTTTTCTTAGCATTTCTGCCGTTTTCTCCCACTCATTAGGTAACCCATCTTTGCCTCCCAGAATCCTGGCCACCTCTTGTCTAAATGGTTCTTGACAGCTTGTCTCTTTCAGTTTCCACCATCGTATCTTTGGCTTTACTTTCTCTGCTTTTTTCTTTTTCACCATAAGAGCCATTTTGCATACCACCATACGGTGCTGCTTTGCGACACACTCATTAAATATTACCTTACAATTGCACATTTCCTTCAAGTTCCTCCTTCTGCACATCACATAATCTACTTGGATACTTTTTCCTCCACTCTTATACGTCACCCTGTGTTCATCTTTTTTCTTGAAATAAGTATTGACAATCGCCAAATCCATTCTTTTCCCAAAATCCACAACCATTGATCTTTCCTTATTTCTTGTTCCAGCACCGTACCTCCCCATTATTTCCTCATCTCCTATGTTTCCTTTGCCCACATGTCCATTAAGGTCTGCACCAAGAACTATCCTTTCATCTGTTGATATACTTTCTATCAATCCATCCAGGTCTTCCCAAAAATCATTTTTCTCCTCCATGCTGTTGTTAACCTGTGGAGCATATGCGCTTACTGTATTTAGGATGGACCCTTTTACCTCCAGCTTCATGGCCATCAGTCTGTCCGACACCCTCTTCACCTCCAGAACACTTTCAGCCAGCTCCTCCTTCACCACTATCCCTATCCCATTTTTTCTTCCATCATCTCTGTTGTAAAATAGTTTGCATCCACTGCCAATGTTCCTTGCTTTACTCGCTTTCCACTTTGTTTCTTGTAGGCACAATATGTCTACATATTGTTCCAGGTCTCTTCCCCTTCCAGTCATCATTCCAATATTTAAATTACCCATCCTTATGAGTGAGCGTCTTCCTTTCCATGCTTCTCGCTGCTTCTTTTCTCGCCTTCCTCCTCTTTTTCTTCTCTTATTTTCACTATGTTTAACAGTAGCATAATTTCCACACGTGCCCTGCTGTGCGACACCTGAAGCGGTCGTTCATAACCCGGGCCGCGACCGATCCGATATGGATTGGTAATGATTAAGCATTTGTATAAATCTGGCAAACAAAACAATTGAAATTAGTGTAAAACAGCAAATGCATGGAAATTGCACTAGTTCTACATTGTGCGCAAAGTTGCACGAAATAAAGGGAAGTTTCTCATCCCTGTAATTTAGGCATCCTTGGTTTCAATGAATAAGAATAACACTTTTACATAAAATAATCTACAAATGGTATTCGATATAAAATGAGCTAATGTATAAATGTTAGCCTTCAGTTTTTGGTTTATAAGCAATTGTACAGTATTTTAATTTTTGTCAGAAGCCAATTAGGATAATAATTTTCACGTAATGCTTTATATATACCTACAAATGTATTACCCTTATCTTCATATTTACTTATAAATTGGTTTGGAATAATTACAGTTTTTACCGAATTGATTTTATCAAAGATCTCATTACAAGAATAAAATTGAAGATTGCATAACTTGCTTGAACTTCAAGTAAGGTGTTATGCAGTAGACGGACCACGGTTATCACATTAAAAATTAACAAGTCATTTAAAAATATAGTTCTATCTACTTCTTGTTTAATATTAAACTTACTAGTTTTTCTTTTATTCTTCCCCTTCATATGACCCTATCGGGTTCCTTGCTGTTTTCTGTTTAAAAGAGAGGAAACATTTAAAGATAAAAAGCATGAACCCATTTTTGAATTTGTAGTGAAGTGTCTTTTTCAAGCAGGGCGTCGAACCGGACCCGAACCGGATCCGTAAACCCGTATGAACCGTTATTATTTTTTGAACCCGAACCGGAGCTGAACCTGTAAAAAAATTTTTTTTAAGATTTAGCAATTTTTTTTGTAGTAGACTTATGGAATAAACTGAGTTTATCGCAGATCAAACGTACATTCAGTCTACTGCATAAAACGTCAGTAAAATGCATTATTTTGCGTGACTTTGCGTGAAATTCTAAAACTGAATTTAAAACAGATCAAGAAATTGCCAATTTTAAATTTTTAAAAAAGTTAAAAAAACAAAAACGATCAAACTTATAGCCAAATTACCAAAAAAAATTACGAAAAATTAAAAATTATTATAAATATTAATTTTTAAGCGTTTGTTTAATTGCTGATAGTATTTAAAACTGATGTACAGATTAGAGGTGTGCGAAAAAAACAGTTCGTTAAAAAGTAACAGTTAATTTTTTGAACGAGTATTAACAGTTAAGCGAATCGCAAAGTAGCGGTTAAAAAATAACAGCTAAAAAGTTAACTGTTATTATTCACGCCATGTCATCTTAGAGCTCAATTCTTTCGAAACTTTTTCTCTTTCGAAAAACCAGCATCTCTCATTTGTATTACATTTGTATTACAAATAGCAAAGCAGATGAGAGATTGCTGGTTTTTCGAAAGAGAAAAAGTTTTGAAAGAATTGAGCGTGAATAATAACAGTTAACCTCTTAGCTCAGTGATGTGAACCTTTTCGAGGCCGCGTGCCACATTTGCCGCCCGAAATCAATTTGTCTGTCCCGGCGGGCCAGCCGTTTCATAAACATCAGTTTTTAATAAACAAAAACGTTTAGATTAGACACAAACTACCGCGGCCTAAACTTGTGATAAATAGATCACGCGTAGCTAACGCACGACTATAGGCCTACTATCGCTTTGTTCTGGGCTACAAAGTATACAGACTGTGCACTTGTAATAATGCACCAAGTGCACCTGCATATTTTGTAGGTACCGCTTTGATCACGTTCCCACTGCCTGAGCGAATTCCTGTTCAACTAGCCTTAATTCCTTTTTTCTCGTGTATCATCAGGTGATGTCGTAATAAGCTCCTTAACAGCAAAAAATTAGCGCCCGACAGCGATAAACTTATCTTAAATGTTAGTTTACTTTGCCGCCATTGCTTGAATAAAAAAACAAACCTAAAACGCCCGCAGTGTTCACAAACATTACTGAACCTTTCGAGCTACAACTGCACTCATCATCAGTCGCCTGCTTGATTGCTTTGTCGTCCGTGGTATTGCGTCGAAATAAAAATAGACGAGTACCAGCCGGTGTCGTATAAAATTTGGTCCCCCGCAAAATTCGGTTTTCCCTCATGATACAATTGCTGAGTAATGTTATGTAGGCCTAAGCGATCTTAACTACCTGCAATCCAACTAAATATAAAATTTAGGCTAATGCAAAATTATACGATTTAATTTACTCGTACAACAAAGCAACACTTAAAATCGTCGTCGTCATCGTTTGAAGGGCATCCACTCCAGGCCAGACACAAACAGAACTGGGGCCGAGGGTTTATCCTTTTACTAGCCCAGACTGCTGCACTGCCTGGATCAGATGCTGGCAGTGATGTTATTAAGCCAACATCGAGTTTCGTCATCCAAAACCGTCAGACCTCGTGCTCCATGTGGTGCCCGATGTATGGGGCACGCTGTTAGTACATGGTCTGCGGTTTGCTCTGAGGCGCCACACTCGCAATTCGGTGAAGGAGCGAGACCCCATTTGTGCATGGACGAATGGAATCGCCCAACACCAGTCCGCAGGCGGTTGAGCTTAACCCAAGCTGCTCGAGGTAAGCCCATCCCAACAGGCCTGACACTGGTCCCGGGCACAAAAGCACGGAGCCTGGAAGCATTTTCACAGTACTCCACGTTCCATTTGTGATTTGTCCATTCAGAGGCGCGGATGCCAAGTCTGACAAGATTGTCAACACTTAAAATGTGAAATCAAGAAAATTGTGAAATTAAGAAAATAACATTTCGGCTGATATTACTCTGGACTTTTCCATGACAACCACTCATACGTAACAAAAGGGGACAAAATTTTACGGGAAAACCAAATGTTATACGACACCGGAGGCTGGTCTTACGGTTCGAATAATAAAGTTTTTACGAAGCAGAAAAATCCTTGTGAAACACTTTTTTATTAGCAGCTGCATTTTACGAAATCAATGCAATTTCTGTTGTTGTAAAGTTGCAGATAACTTGTTGATTGATGGCTCATACTTTGTGAATTTGAGTGTGACACACGCACTACTCATGTCATCTGTCAGTCTATTTCTTCTCTCGGATTTAATAAAATTCATAGTCGAAAACAGCTGCTCACAAGAATATGATGACCTAAACAACGTAAGAAGTGCTATTCCAAGCGATTTCATAGATTTGAAACTGATCGGCAGAGAATTCCATACTTTCAGAATTTCATTTTCAGAATTACTAGTGGCGTTTTCATTCATCATTCCCTCACACTCTATTTTCTCCAGTCTTTCACGCAGGTCACAGAATTTACAGGTCCACAAATAATTTCCTTTCAATTCTAAAAGCTCCATTTCTAGATTTTCCAAGCCCAGTCATTGTAAATAGGAAAGATCAAGATCTTCAAAGTTAGTTTTATCTGGAAAGGTTAGAAAATACAGAGTTTTTTCCATCTTTCGAAACTGCGCAAATCGTTTACTGAAATTTTCTTTTGTTGTTAATATTATGCTTAAAATTCTTTAAATATTTCTTGTTTGCTTGAAGATCCGTCCAAAAATACTGTCGAGTTCGAGTCTTCCAAATGCGTTTTAAGATTTGAAAAATATTTAAGTTTCCCACTTTTTATGTCTTCTTCAAAAACTTCCAGCCTTCGTTCAAATGCTTTTATATCGCAGAACATCCTTTCCGCGTCCTTGTAGTTTTGTGTTTAGTGCATTTAAAGTGCATTGTAAGATCTGTAAAGAACATGAGACTGTTAAGCCAAACAACGTCGGTGAGCTGAGGAAAGTCTTGTTTTTTCTCATACATGAAAAGTCGAATTTCGTTTAAGCAAGCGACAAATCTTTCCAAAACACGTCCTCTGCTCAACCATCGGACATTATTATACATCAGTAAGGTATCATACTTTGTTTTGACTTCACCAAGAAGTGCTTGAAACTGACAAAAATTAAGTGCACGAGCTATAATGTAATTTACTATTTTTGTAACATCTTTGAGTATATCTTCTAATTTCCTGGTACTGTCTTTCGCACAAAGAGCTTCCTGGTGTATAATACAATGGAACCGAACAACTTGACGTTTTATTTCATTTGCAAACAGCTTTACGAAACCAGATGTTGGCCCAACCATACTCGGTGCTCCTTCAGTAATGATTGAAATTATCTTCGCAGGTGTGACACTTTGTGTCGTAAAGCACTCCATCACAGCATTGTAGATATCTACTCCTTGTGTTCTTTCAGGTAAAGAAACTAGTTTCAGCAGTTCTTCTCTCATGGCGTCACCAATAGCATAACGTAAAATTATCGCCAATCTTGCATGATTATTTATATTTGTACTCTCATCCAAACACATAGAGTAGCAAGAAGCTTTTTGTAAATCGGTAGTGAGTTGTAAACTCACATCCTGTGCCATTCTTAAGACTCGATCCTTCACAGTATTTTTGCTAAGTGGCAGCTCGGAGATGCGTTGCAAAATTTCATGTCTATTTGAAAAGTCGTGAAAAAGAGAATCACTTCCAGCTAACATAGCTGATTTAATGAAATCCCCATCAGAAAGAGATTTACCATGTTTAGCGATACATAACGAAAATTGAAAGCTGGCATACATCAAATGATTGGGTTTGGAAATGAAGTTCATAAAATTATTACGCTGAGAATGATATTTTTTCAGTTCGTTTGCAATATACTCCTGTTTTTCCGTTTCTTTCATTTCAGCAATATTTTTGTGGTTGGTTTCGAAATGCCGTTTGACGCTTGAAGTACGACAAACAACACTATCGCCACACAAAGTACACAACGCTTTTCCGTTGCGTTCAATGGCTCCAAATAATTTCGTCCACTCTTCTCGAAATAATCGCCCACTCTCAATAAGCTTCACCTTCTTTGTTGCATTCATTTCAGGGTACAACTTGCAAACAATATCCACTATAATTAAAAATAAACAAAAAGTTATGTTTAGTTTAGGCACATAACGGACGGTTTTAAACAGTCTGAATATAAATTCAAAGCCAATACATAACTGATTTGAATATTTTGTTCGAGCTTTCGTCTACTTCTTACATTTTCAGGAACTAGCTGTAGCTGAACAAAATGTTCAGAGCAGTTGTATTGCCTTTAGTATACATACAAGCTGTTTAACTGTTAAATAAGTTAAGCTAAACTATGCTAGGCTAACTAACAGATATAATTAAATACGACTCTGCTTCAAGTTAAAAACCGCTTGGCTAGAGGACTGCTACAGTGGTACACGACCTGAGCACTGTACTGTAAAACTATAATTGTCTTAATAAAATGGCACCGTGTCGTCATTGGCAGGTCCATACGTAATAATGGATTCATTATGTGATTGTAACTGCTTTTCACTTGGCATCTTTTCAAGAACAACTGATCCGTGGAAATATTTAATAAAACGAGTGAAATAATAACCGTATATCATACGAGGCTTTAATCGAAGCTGGTTTTGAATAACGATAGGTTTGAAGTTGGCCGTAAGTTTATAATAAAAAACATTTTGCGCCGTTTTTTCGGAATGCGTCGCGTGCCAGTATTTATGATCTCGCGTGCCAACTTTGGCACGCGTGCCATAGGTTCGCCATCACTGTCTTAACTGTTACTTCTTATCTGTTATTTCTTAGCTGCTACTTCTTAACTGTTATTCGTGGCTGATGCTTCTTAACTGTTACTTTGCGATTCGTTTCGCTATGCTGGTCGCTATGCTGGTTCGCTATGCGATTCGTTTTGCTGGTTTTTCGAAAAAGAAAAAGTTTCGAAAGAATTGAGCTCTAAGCAGTGGTGGATATTGGGTGAGGCGAATGAGGCAGTTGCCTCGGTCCCCCTCGATTTTAGGGCTCCCTCGAAAATAGCACATACAGTTTCAATTTGCTGCAGATGTTTTTTAGAGGTGATTATGAAGTCGGGACCAAAAGTGGGAAATACAAGATCGATTCGAGGTGAAGACTTTTTTTTTTAGAGATCACCATGATTTTGAGAGAAAAAAAATGAAAGACGAGATGAAAGCTCTTTTCCTTTTTTAGAGAACATTAATCTTTGGAAATCCTTGCCTCGGGCCCCTAAATTTGAATATCCACCACTGGCTCTAAAATAACATGGCTTAATTAATAGCAGTTACTTCTGAGAAACTTTTTATATTAACTGCTCGTTTGAAAATTTTATCTATTACTTTATATTCACTAATCCAACAAAGAACTAACCAATACAAATTTTGTAATGTAATTATTTTTTGTTATTGGTAAATGACTATAATGAATATAAAGCAGCTAAAAAGTAACAGTTAAAATTTTAAAAGTAGCAGTTAATGACAGTTATCTAAAAGTAACAGTTAAACACATCTCTAGTACAGATATTTGTAGTTGCTGCAGCTCCTATGAGCGAGCAGCCACTGTTGTCTATAATGAATATGAAGGCTCGTTTCCACTAGGAGTGTGGAATAAAGCATTTTTTGTTTATTTTATTGATTTTCCCGCGCTTAAAATTGAAGCGAGCGCTAAGCAAAGCAAAAAAATCAATAAAACAAACAAAAAATAAACTTTTCCACACTCGTAGTGGAAACGGGCCTTAAAACCTAACCGAGCGCAAAGCGAAGCAAAAAAATTAATAAAACCCACAAAGAATACATTAATCTCTCGGTTAAGTTCGCATCCCGATTAAGTTCGCAAAAATTTTTAAAAAAATCAAGATTCAAGTTTTACAAAAATTTATTGATATTTACAACAAATCAGACAAGTCATAAAAATGTTCACGATTTAAACAAGTCATGAATCGTCAGCTCATGCATATTTCATTTTCTTTTGTGTTTTGCGTCCAAAATAACCTGCCTTAATTATTGCTGGAAAAGCTCGAAAGAATTTCTCAGCTCATTATGGTAATTTCCTGCGTGAGCTTGCACATCGAGACACAACAACTGATCCTCCACTTCAAGAACTTTATTGCATATGTGTTCAAACTCATAAAAAGTGACATGTTCCCTGTTGGTGCTGGACTATGTGCGCAAGATTCGACCACAGTGTGTACGTTTTCATCTTTATTATCATTTGTTGCTTGTATACTTTCCAACACCTCATGTGAAAATTCTTCACTGTTTTGTGATAAACATGCACAAACTCATCTAGAGTGCTTTCATCTATTGGAATATTTAATGCTTTGAAGCTGCACAATAGATCAACCATCATATCAACTTCTTCCTGAGCTCCACCTTTTAAAGTTACTAATTCAGCCTTGTTAAACGCATTTTTTATTGTCGCATCTGATATCGCATCCCAAGAAAGCTTGATATATTGAGCCGCATCTAGCATATGAGCAAGGTTACCGTAAGCAACACCTGCTGCTCTTTTAAGGAGTCTTTTGGCTTGCTCTTTTTTGCGAGCTTTTAAATTCTCATTCAGCTCGTAGAAATCCAACGTATATTTGAGATATAAATATTTATATTTTCGGGAACATATTTTGCAATTATGGCATAAAACTTATCCAAAGCTGCAACAAGATCAAAATTTTTTCGGTCCACCTCTGCACCTTCACCGTGAAGAAGAAGTTGTTGTATTCCACGGCGTTCTCTAAATCGGCTAAACCACTGCCATGATGCTTTAAAGTCATCCTGCAATATTAATAGCTTTTAAGCAATTTACTTTGCTTTTAAAATGGCGAGGAAAGTAGAACAGGCAGGTTTACTCGACGCATGATATCAATTTACAGGAATAACTTATCTTCTACCTCTGTAAACCTACCTCTGTAAACCTACCCCCAGACGCTCCGAATGTTTTCTTTTTTGCTTCTTCAGACATCAGAGCAGAACGCTTACGAATATCTTCACGCTTCAACCAGATTTTTCTAATAGTAGCCTCACTCACTCTGTACTGTCGTGTGATACTTCGTTTACTAGCAGGATTTGGCTGATTCAACTTGGATATTACTTCCCATCTTTCTGACTCATTCAATCGCTTAACTTTGCCTGACACTATTATGTGAATAATACTAAAAATCAATTTTTATCTTAAGTTAATACAGCAATTAGTCTCAAAACACTAGCTTAAATGACGAGACTTTTCACTTTGACTGATAATTGTACAGGTTGTATGTTACGTAATAATGTTAGTAATAATCGCTGCCATATGGCAACTCTATGTGAATGCGAATACATTTATCTCGCTAGTTACTATAGCAACCGGTATTAAATTTCTAATTTAGCACAGTTAGACTATAACTATAACATTATTTAAAACAGGAAAATATCAGAATTTTTTTTTTCAAAAATTAATCTGGGAGGTAATGAGTTAAACTGACTGCAGCGGCATCGTGGCCCGATAATCCTGTTAAATTTGTTTGTTATATTGTTTTTGTTAAACTACCAATAGTTAAATAATTGTTCTTTAATAATTGTCGTAAATTCTTAATTACTTTATTGATATATTAAGTGCTTCTGTGTTTACGGAAGAACAGCACGCACATTCGTACATACATACATGTACATACATACTTTATATATTGGTGTATCGCTTCGTGTATCGCTTCGTTATCGAGTGCTATACTCTGTACACGTGCTTCAATAAGAAGGACAGCCGAAGTTTGTGTTCATTGAATTATCATTGATTCAAATAGACTCCCTACGATAGTATAGTAGGCGCTTGGCGCGATAGTATAGAGGGCATAGGAGGGCAAATTAGTACACTTTAAAATTCGCAGTATAAAAGCGTTGGGTTTGATATGTCTCAAAAGTCGTATAAACTCGATCAAATTATTAGATCGATTGGAGTTGAAGACCTTTTTTACTTCTTTAGTCTGTACTAGTTTATTAAGATGAAAACGGTTGAATTAAACACGGATTTAAATTGATGACTTTTTTTGAACGCGCAATCAAAGTGGCAACTCTGTAAAATATTGCAATATCAAGATTCGGAAAATTTTCAAAAAAATTTGGACAAAATTGTATTGCCTCCCTCTCGCCAAAAATCAGCGTCCCTGGTTACTGGCCAATGATAAACATTGAATAGACCAATGTTTTACTTGTGTAAAAACTTATCAATAATCCAAAATTAAGTACGTTTGGTTTGTAGAAATAATGAAAGACAGACACACACACAATTTATTTTGCCCAAAACCATACAAAACAATAACAAATGAAATATAATGCTCAAAAAAGGCAAGGAAGCATCAAACGACCTTAAAGTTTACTAATCAAGATGTTTCCTGATTAAATTACAATTATCCATAACAATTGTGTTAGTGCGAGTAAAATTAATAAAAAGAGAAAACAACAAAAAGCAAAAAAAACTTTCAACATAACAAAAATTTATAAAACAACAACAACAAAATTTCAATCTTACTTGTGTTATGGATATTAAGATAAGATTAGGCCTGAGTATTTTTTGTTTTTACTTATGTTAAAGTACATAACTGGGCTTACATTGAGATATTGCGAAGACTATTTATATTCAGCATGACTTAGAAAATAAAGTAACCTTTTCATTATATAACATTTGCCAAAACATTAGGAGATAATAAAATTTGAAAACTTAATATTTATTCATCAATAAAACCTTTATTAAGGCAACTAAAACATCAATAAATCACGTAATACGTTCAACATAAGATGTGTAAACGTTTAATCACGTTAAAAATAGAAACTGCATGAAAACCTGATTTCATGACTCACTTCAAAACTTTAAATGCAATTTATTCTAAAGTAGTATTTTGTGACTTAATTACTCGTTTAATGATAAAATTAAATTCTTAAACACTTCTCTCAATTCCACACAAATATCAGCAAAAAACAAATTACAAAGTAAGTTGAAAGCTGTTCGGGGCTTATTGTAAAACTAGTTTCGATGAAATACTGTACATAATTGGATTATAACAGTGATAATGAGATATAAAACTGATAAAATTGAATATACCACAAAACATATTTAGCTTATTCTTGACTTTATAACAATTTTCGCACATGCGTTTTCTTCAATGTTGGTAAGAATAAAGTTTTTGCCAATGTACAATCCACTGAGCTCATGCCTCAATTTTAGCTCATCGTCTAACCGCGTTTTAGTTAATCGGAAGACTGTGCTATCGTTTTCGTTGCTATTGGTTTCCGGTTCTGTTGACAGCTTCAGTGAAAATCGACCATTAACAACAGTCAAATAATGGAACTGATTTGTATTTGCAACAAATATTGCAAATTTTCGAAATCTTTTATCAGTTCTCTTTTTCCACATCTTCCATCCTTCCTGAATTTCATAAGCATCAAAAATTTCTGTCGTTATATTTCCAAATCTAACTCTAGAAAAAAGTTTTTGTACACCTAATGATGCTCCGCAGTTCTGAATTGTGACTATTACCCTATCATACTCAACATACACACCATCAGCAGGCAAAAAACAGCTTATCAAACAAAGTACTGTGAAGAACGTTAGTAAAATCATTTTTTCAAGAAAATTCGTTCAAAAACTAAACTGTAAAATATTATTTATAGGATTTTCAAGTTTCAATAAAACAATATTTTTCTCTGCTTAATTAAATTCAATTTTGAAACGCAGAATAAAGTCAAGTTTTTAATGTTTTGTATTTGTTCTTACTTTTACAGCAACCAAACTCATATTAAATATAAAATATTAATGAGAGTTTCAAGTTTTTGCTTCATTTTATAGGTAGTTGGTGCCACATAGTTCCGGATCAACTACTGCTGTTATTTTCGTCTTCGTCAAGCATCTTCAAGCATAGATATAAGAATAACTAAAAGTTTATCATGAAGCGGTAGATGTTTTTAAGAATATTATTCCTATTATTTTAGAAAAAAATTTTTGGTGTTCTTTAAATCCACTTTTATAGGAAGTCCTTATGGGGAGTTAATAAGTTAATAAGATTGATGACAAATGCAAAAGCTTATTTTATAGTTTCGAATTTATAGTTATGAGGACTAAGAATTACTTAGAAAACAAGCCGCTTAAAAGACGAGAAGCACCAGAAGCACCAGAAGCACCACTGATGAGTTCTAACAAGAGCGAAACTCGAGTCTGGTGCTTCTCGTCTTTTAAGCGGCTTGTTTTCTAAAAAAAGCTTATTTGAATTGCAACAAGAAGAAGTTTGGTACTTAATCTACCAGAGTAAACTGCGTTCGGCTTTTGAAAAAAGGCATTTCACATTTTTTTAGTGGGGTCACGCTAGGTACCTACTCTGGTAACTTTGCTTAAACAAAATATGGCAATCAGGTTCATATCGATATATGCTGTTTATATAAGTAGTAACATCTAGCAATACGGAAAAAAAATGATATAGATAAATTAATAATATTCTATATATAAACGATAGTAAAATCGATACCGATTCCTGTTTTTTAAAGAGAAGCTTTTTTGAACATTGGGCATCAAAACCAAAAGATTACTTAAGCTGCTTTACGAATCGTAGCTTTTGACTGCTGTGTTTGCCATCTTATAAACCAACATTTCTAAATTTTTGTAATTTTCGTTGGAATAAATTTTACATATTTTGATTCATAACATGTTGAAACCGTTTATTAATGTTAAATTCTAAGTTTCCCTGCGTTGACGTTTCAAATGTAAAAATAAGTTTCATCACAGCAAAACTAATAACCATTTCAAAACAATCTCAAACTTTTTTCTGTAAATGTTAAAGATTTGTGTTGAAGTCCAAGAACATTCTTTGTTTTGTGAAAGCAAAATAGTTGAAAATGACTAAGAAATTTCTAATCCGTACGTTCTTAAACTTGCAGGCCTGGAAAGTTTTTCAGGGGTGCGCGAGCAACTAGGCGGTAACTGAGTTGATAGCTGAAAAACTAAGTTTTTCGGTCTACAGCATTAATTTAGGACGGATTAGACGTTGATGGAAAGTAAAGAAATTCAAACTATCTTCATCATTTACTCCAAAATATCTTTAATTACTTTTTATGAGCAATTTGAAGTATTTTGAACAAATTTGTAAAAATTGTTTTCAATAGGTTTATGATTTTTATAATGTTGAAAATTTTGTAAAGGATAGTTTGGTTGGTATGAGTTAGGTAATTTATTTGTTTACATAAATAAAATATTTAGAATCAAATATTGTGTTCGTTAAAAAAAGAATATTAAAAACTTTTAAATGTTTCACGAAATACAAATTTTAAATGGTTATCGTTTGATTAAGATGAAAAAGTTTTATTTGTTAGTAAAGAATAACAAAATTAGCAACGAGTTAAAAACAATGATATTTTCAAGTTTTCAATTAAAATTGTATTTGATGTTATCTACTTGTTACTGTTCAAGGATTAAAAACTGGATGCTGCATTAAAAGAAAGCAAACAACTGTCACATTTGAAGTTAAACACAAAATATCCCGAAACACTTTTGCCACATCAGGATCGAGAAGCACAACAACCTGGGCTAGCAAGATTTAAGCCTCGTATCTAATCAGGTTAAACTTCAAATAGGAATTAATAGAGACCAAGTAAGGGCAAATAATTGTGAAATTGTTGATTGAAATAATGTTTTAATAATTTCAAAGAAAGGAAATAAACTTTTTAAATGATGAATAAAAAGGTTATTATTAGTTTATTCTATTTATTACATAAACCATCAAAGCATATGAAAATTATTTTAAAGTGTTTATGAAACTCCCTGAATCATCAAATAGCCACTTTAGAGACAAAGTCTATTTTAATATAACTGGTGCCATTTGCAATAAACTTTTCTTTAAAATCAGCAACCAGAACCACTCAAGTTAAATAGTACGACACTGGCCCATAATTTATTGGTTACATTTATTTAATTTACTAAAATATTTTAACATTTCAGGGACTTAGATTTTCGTATTTACCATTTTCATGAAAAAAATAATCAAAAATATTGCAAAAAAACAATTAGTTGTTGTTCAAAATTTTTTTTATATTTTTTAAAGAACCAACTTTATAAATTAAAATCAATGAAACAGCAAAAGAAATTAGTAAAAGTTTTATTTTTTAAATAGTCCATTATTTTATAAAATGAACAAATTATGTTACTCCAAACAATAAAAAACTTTTTGTTAAACTGAACTTGTTTGATGGTTTAGGACAGGCATGGCAAATTCGTGAGAGTATGCTGGCCGCATCGGTAAAATTTTAATAAAACAATTTGCTGCGAGCCATAATCACTTCCGCAAACAAGTTGATCACTTGGAATTCAATGTAAATTCTTAAAATTTCTCTTCCTAGCTTCTAGATTTTGGCTTAAGGTTTCCCAGGCCGACTAAGAACCATTATTTTTCTCAAGACCGCTCTAATCTTTCCGTGCCTGAAGACAAACAACACCTCTCAAGTTATCGCCCATGATCCTGCTGTTGAACAGTGTCTTTTGCAAAACCCTTCCTGTGCTAGCCAATACAGTCACGCTAAATTTCCTATTCTTGCCCGAGGACGCACTTTTTTTCCATCAGTCCAATTTTGAAATTACTGTTATCAAATCTCTTTAAATTATTTTACTTCGACACAAGGATTTTCTTTACAGTCTAAAACTTGTTCACTAATGCTCTTTTTCTTTAACTTCTGAGTGGTCGCTTTTCTCAACCAATCAAACAACTCTTGTTTTAATTGGTCGTTTTCTAGACCAATTTGACACTCTCTTGTTTTCTATACGAAAACGATCAGATCGATTTTAGTTCATTCCGACGATTCATCCCGACGATCGTCAGAAAAGTCTTCGGAAAAGCTATCGTAAAATTTTGTAACGTCAATCAATATTACACCAAGTTTGCTTCAAAAGGCAGTTTTAAATTAAAGTAATACTTTTTGAATTACAAGTGGACAGCAATATCTTGGCATTTCCGGAAGCAGGTCAGGGTAATTGCTTACCCCATGTATTAGCGCCTCCGTCGCTTTCCTGCGAGTCAAAGGATAAAAAGAGATAAAATAAAATAAATGAATAAAATTTAGGTTTATAGTGTCTCTTCACAAGATCATCATAGGCGATGCCAGTTGATCGATCCTTCATAATAATTTTGTTTAAATTTAATAAATTCGTTATTGCTGAAACTTTTAAAACGATTTATTGAACAAAGGATTATTAATAAAACTTGCCAGCAAAAACAAATTAAAGAACAGCAGAAAAAAGTATTTACGGAAGTAAGCTTATCAAAAATCTTTTCCAGTTAGTCGGGTTCTAGAGCTTCTTTCCATTCTATATCATAGCATGACTCTATACTTATTTGTTTTTACAAGAAATTTTTGTTCTAAACAGTTTTACCGGAATTGCAGCTATTACTTTGTCAATATTTTGTCGATATAAGGCTATATAAGATCTTTATAATAAATTTCTATAATTAGTCGATGTCCTTTAAACATCTTTGCTAACTATATTGTAACCTTATGAATTAAACAAAAAAAAGGGAATTTTGAACATGACAACGTTTACCAAATATAAAAGCCTTTAATAACGTTTTTTTACTTTAATTCAATTTCAACTTTTTTAAGAAATGAAGACAGTAGGCGGAAGAAGTAAAGATCAAAAAAGGTTATCACATCAAGTGGGAAACTTAAAATTTTACACAGTAACACATTGTATCACTAAAAGTACAGTTAAAAATGAATTTTAGGTTGAACTAAGCCCGTAATTTTAAAATAGTCACGCTTTCGAGAATTAAGCACATTAGTATTTATGAAAAGATTGTTCATAAAAATAAGTAGGCTACAAATCTTATAAATAAGCACGAAACTGTTAACCCAGGCAATTTATCAGTTCATATTAAAATTGTTGATAGAAATTTCAAATAGAATATTTCTTTAATAAGTGCTTATAGTTGTGATCAACTGCGTATTAATTTTTAACTCAAATATTTAGAAAAGATTTTTCAATATCAGCAACACATTGGTTATACAGTACATAAGTTCATATAGAGTTTTTAAACATTAAAATCAAATTAAATTCTTGAAGATTCCGCAATAAAATTTCTATTTAAGATGGCAAAATTTTTTTAGAGGTTTAGTTTTATGGTACGAGAATTAGCTGCGTATTGGTCTACATACCGTACTTTATTACTTTACTCTTCGTGAACTATTGTTTGTTTAAATTTCGATGTCTACAATTAGCGTAGATCAAAGGTCGGCAATCTTAACCACTCAAAGAGCCATTTAAACCCATATCCTACATTTGAAACCAAACCTTTAATTAAACAAACACTTGAAACCAATTAAACACTTGAAACCACAAAACTTTTTTGAAATCTAAAATTAAGATAGAACTGAAAAATATACAGTATTATGTTTTTAATATATGTTTTCATTTGTCTATGAAAACATATTATTTTTAATAACCTAATAGTCACTTGTTAAAAAAAACAAGCGTAACTGGAACAGTTGGTTATTACCACATTTTAAATATGTACGTAAACTTGAACGTTTTTAAAAGTTTTTTTTTGTTGGTAACAATACAGTACTACAGTGAAAAAAAATGTACAGCAGGTATTAATGTTTGATGCAATAAGTTGGTAACTCTCGAATTTTACTGTAAGCTTAGTAGGATGCTGAAACGGCAGACTAACGAACTCTGGTGTTATCACCATTGTGGAAGAGCACAAGCTCCGGCTCCAGCTCCGGAGCTATCAAGTACTCATTCACTAGCTCCGGCTCCAGTTCCGGAGTGATTAAGCGCTTATCCACTAGCTCCGGCTCCGGCTCCGGCTTTCCAGCTCTTAATAAACAAATAGTTTATCATTTAGTGTTTAAATCTTTTTTCCCATAAACTATTTTATTCGATCAAGAATCACGACTTCTGATCTTTACAATTATATTAATCAAATCTGAAAGCGTGTACCAAGCAATATAACTAAATTAAAATCAATTGTGGCGTTATCTAAACAATGAAAAGATTAAATCGTAACTACTATGAATTGCAAACTCCGCACTGACGAACAGCTTAACTTTATCTCTTTAGTGGAAAACTTTAGAAGCACATATGCGCGAAACAAAAAACTCCCAAGAAATTTAACGTGCGTATGTGGTAATAAGCAAGAACGTTTGTGACGAAACATTGGCAATAAAAAAGATTGAGTCAGCCAAAGCTTTACTCTACAGTTTTAAGAGATATATTTATGACGTAACATGCGAGAATTGAACCAATAAAAAATTTAACTTACCCAATTCTCACGGCTACATTATGTTTTAGTCATATTAAATTTTGATATTTATTTACTCTTAATCATTGAGTGTTTAAATTAGTGATGGGATGATGCCAATTTTTTTCGACTCTAATGCTGATTTCAACAACATTTTTCGATTCCGATTCTTCTTAGTCAGAATACACCTTGTTTTTTATATGAGGCTAACAATTTTTTTTAAAAGTACATAGTTTAATTAGTTACATAATTGATGTACAGTGCCTCTTCCTTAATTGCTTTAAATTGTTCACCATTAGCCATTGTAAATTAAAGATTATATGTATATTAAAAAGTGACTCAATCGTCCTCGCAGAGTGCCTAATTAAAGAATAAGAACAATATTTTCATACAAAATTTGTTTAATTACTTTTTTGAAAAAAACAGAGACATCTGTTGCTTCTTTATTTAAATAGAATCTTGATTCTTATTCAATTAGAAAAATTCTATTTGAAAAAGGATATTTAAATAGATTATACAAAACTTATTTAACTACTTTTTAAAAACCCAAAACAGTCTGTTTCATTCTATTGAATCTTCCTGTGTTTACAGGAAAATCATTACTAAACACAGTACTATATTTTCATAACATCATTAAGAAAACATAGTACGATAAGTCAATCTTATCCGATAAATAATACGTAGTTCTGCAAAACATAATTTATAAGAGGTAGTTTCAAAATTTTAAATTATTTTTAACAATAGAAATATTATTTAAGCTTTTCAAATTTTATACTTCGAAATATGTAATTTGTTAAACTACAAAAATAATCCAAAACTGTCGAAAACTAAAACAAGTCCAAACTTGCAAAGAGTGGTATATTTATTGTAGGATACATAGACTTAAAAACTTATTTTAAAAAATTATTCTAAACAAAAATTCTGAGCTAAATACCATTCGGCTCTATAAGCTTTTTTTTATTTAATTTCTTTAGATACTATAAATAAAAACAGCTGATGAAGGATAGGTTTTATTCTTTGTATTCCGCTTAATATCTTTTAATACCAAAAATTTTTTACGCTCAATCATTACTGTTTCTTTTTTATTTATATTTATCTGAAAAAGTTGAACAAACGAAAGCTTATAGAGCTGAGTACTATTTAGCTGAGATTTTTTGTTAAAAATAATTTGTTAAACTAATCAAGCAAATAATGGAATTCCTGTGATGTCATATAGGAAAAAATGACTCAGGTTACGCATTCATATTAAGATGACCTGACTCCTCTTCTCTTACCTTAATATGAATATAAGAAAACTGATTTTATTGGATAAAATAGACTGTTGAGATTTTTGAAAATAAAGTTTAAACAACTTTTGTACGAAATCGCTCTGATCTGTTTATCCTTTTACTAGCCAAGGCTGCTGTATTACCTGAATCAGATGCTGGCAGTGGTGTTATTAAGCCAGCATCGAGTTTCGTCATCCAAAACCGTCAGAACTCGTGCTCCATGTGGTGCCCGATGTATAGGGCACGCTGTTAGAACATGGTCTGCGGTTTGCTCAGAGGCGCCACACTCGCAATTCGGTGAAGGAGCGAGACTCCATTTGTTCATGGACGAATGGAATCGCCCAACACCAGTCATCAGGCGGTTGAGCTTAACCCAAGCCACTCGGGGTAAGCCCATCCCAACAGGCCTGGCATTGGTCTCGGGCACAAAAGCACGGAGCCTGGAAGCACCTTCACAGTACTCCGCGTTCCATTTGTGATTTGTCCATTCAGAGGCGCGGGTGCCAAGTCTGGCAAGGTTGTCCAAAAGATTCCGCGCACCTGGCACAAACGAGCGTCTGGATCTTAGTCTCACTTGGCGAGTATCTGAGGACCCACTTAAAAGACCATGCAAGATATGATCTGGGTCCAAAGATCCACGGTAAGCCAAGAAGAGTGCATGTTGCTTCCATTCGGCGAAGCTCAGCTGGCTGGATGCCTGAGAGTACAGGTAGGTGGTCCGTTGGAGTGGGACGCAGGCATCCAGTAACTATGCGCAAGGCGTCGTTCAAGACACTGTCGATGAGGCGAGTGTGAGCACTGCAACACCAGACTGGCGCACAGTACTCAGCTGTTGAGTAGACTAGAGATAAGGTAGCTGTGCATAGTGTTTTAGCACCAGCACCCCATCCCGAGCCCACGAGTCGCCTCAGCAGTGTGACATGCGAGGATAGTTTTTTGTGCAATGCCACTAAATGGTGACGAAACGTGAGCGATCTGTCCAGTTTTACCCCAAGATAAGTAGGGGTTGGACAGAACGATAAAAGTCTACCGTTGTTGTAGACCTTTAGCTCACGTTTGGCCTCTCGGTTATTTAAGTGAAAGGCTGCCGTCACCGTCTTAGTGTGACTGAGCTTCAACCTCCAAGTCTGGAGATACGCTAATAGTGTGGACATGTCTTGGTTTAAAGTCCCTTCCAAGTCCTTCCAGTTTCCAGAAGAATGCAACAATGCTAAATCATCAGCATAAGCAAACCTTCTGGAAATCATGGAAGGAAGATCGTACGTGTAGATGTTAAATAGGAGGGAAGCCAAGACCGATCCCTGAGGAACGCCGTTTTTAAGACGGCGTAGCCTGCTTTGCTTGCTGTCACCGGTGGTAAGGGTAAAACATCAATTTCGGACAAGCTCCATGATCATTTTGACCATGTGCTTATCCGGAAGTAGTCTCAGCAGCTTGCAGGTAAGGCCACGGTGCCAGACAGTGTCATAAGCAGCTGTCAGATCGATAAATACGGCACCGGCCTTCTTTTTAGCCTCAAAAGAATCCTCGATGTTCTGGATTAGCAGAACAACTTGATCTACGGTTGATTTCCCGCGTCGGAACCCAGCCTGCTCTTTAGGGAGCAGTGAATCGATCGGCGAAGAAACAAAAAATCTTAATTTCTTAATCAGATAAAACAAGCTGTAGAGATGTTTTTGCTTAATAAATGAAAAGAAAGATATCTATATAATACAAAATTTATTATATTAATGTTTAAAAATCCATAACAGTCAATTTCATTCTTTGAAATTGATCCTATGAACCATTATTGGAGCCGCAGCTAATAAAACTTTTGTGGCTCCAACTCCGGCTCCGGCTCCAGCTCCGCAGAAATATTTAAAAAGGCTCCAGCTTCTCGAAAATTGGCTGGCTCCGCGCTCCAGCTCCAGCTCCGGCTCCGGCTCCGGCTACCCAGTCCTGGTTATCACACTCAACTTCAATTAAGATCATAGATATAAAGGAGTGTATCGAAGTTTTCCCCAAATTTTCTACCCTATATTCAAATATGATTTAAAAAAATTTTTATATTTTAAAACAAAACTTTAAATCAGGTTTTATGGTATGGAATTTTGTTTGAGTGTTTGCTGCTTTTAAAATGTATCAACAAATGGGTTTGAAAATTCTTCCGCAAAGAGGCGAACAAGAGAAGACTTTTAATCAAGCAGAAACTTTTTATGGTTTAATGATTTTGACCATTTGCTTTCGTTTGCGTAGGTTATTTAAAACTGTATTTAAAACTGTAAAAAACTATTAAAAACCTTGTCAGACTAGGCATCCGCTTTTCTCATTGGAAGAATTATAAATAGAATACGGAGTATTGTAAGAGTACATTCAAATTTTGTGCTTTTATTCCTATGACCAGTATTAGGTTTGTTAGAATGAGTTTGCCCCCAACAGCTTGGATTAAAGTCAATCGCCTGGGGACTGGTGTTAAGTGGTTCAATTCGTCTTTCAACAAATAGGATCTCGCTCCTTCAGCGGATCGCACATGCTGCGTCACTGAACAAACCACAGACTACATCGTAACAGCGTGTCCCATACATCGGACCCCACATGGAGCGAAAGGTCTGACGGTTTTTGGAAGATGAAACCCGATGCTGGCTTTTAATACTATTGCTGCCAGCATCTGATTGGACAGCAATTGGTGGTAGTAAAAGGATAAACTGTCGGCCCCAGACATATTTGTGCCTGACCCGAAAAGGATGCTACTCGTATATATATCATTGATCCTGAGACGTAAAAAAAACGTGATGTTTTCTCGTTCATTTTAAAATTTGATTATATTTCATATAAACTTAGGTTACAATAATATTTTAATAATTTTCACATTGGCAATCATTTTATGAACCCTTTTTCAGTTCAGAATGTCCAGAAGCCGGAAGTTATTCGAGTTGAGCGATGCTGAAATCAATTGCATATTATTCTGTGATGATAGCGATACAGAAATGGAAATATTGATTTTATAAAAGATGATGTAGCTGAAATGGAAGCAAATTCGAACACCGAAGATATCAGTGTAATAATAGATCCCCCTATCGATGCAATGATACCAGTGGATGATATTGGAGAATCATCAGGCGTTCATATTCCACAATCATCGGAGGTGCCTACTCCGTTTACATGGAAAACAGTAACATCTGAAAATGCGCATGCATTTGTGTGTGAAACAAACGCTAGCTTTGAATTTGAAAAGGTGCTTATAAGTACTAGCGATGACTCAAACCCCTGTGAAATTTTTGAAACGGTAGCTAGATTTGATAAGTTTCTTAATAACTTTGTAATTCCAAAAACTATACTTTATATCCAACAGAAAGGTCATGTATTTACTGTAGTACAGATGTAGAAGAAATCAGAGCCTATTTCGGTATGAATTTAGTTACGGGGTATCATGTTCTTCCATCAATGAGAGATTACTGGTCAAGCGATCCAGATCTTTCTGTTCCTTTTATTGCAAATGTAATGCCTAGCAAAAGATTTGAAAAAATAAGATCTCTATTACATTTCAACAATAACGAGTCAATGAGGGTTCCAAGTGACCCACTACATGATAGAGCATTCAACGTTAGGCTCGTATTAGATTACTTCAATGAATCTTTTGCTTCTGCAATGCCACCTTCTCAATCAGGAAAGCCCGTGGGGGATGCAAAGAGTTATCGACGGATATCTCTGCTCTGTGTCCCCTACAAGATCCTCGAAAGGCATATCTACGCCCGCGTTGAACCATTAATCGATCCACTGCTCCCTAAAGAGCAGGCTGGGTTTCGACGCGGGAAGTCAACCGTAGATCAAGTTCCTCTGCTAATCCAGAACATCGAGGATTCTTTTGAGGCTAAAAAGAAGGCCGGTGCCCTATTTATCGATCTGACAGCTGCTTATGACACTGTCTGTCACCGTGGCCTTACCTGCAAGCTGCTGAGACTACTTCCGGATAAGCACATGGTCAAAATGATCATGGAGCTTGTCCGAAATTGATGTTTTACCCTTACCACCGGTGACAGCAAGCAAAGCAGGCTACGCCGTCTTAAAAACGGCGTTCCTCAAGGATCGGTCTTGGCTCCCCTCCTATTTAACGTACGATCTTCTTTCCATGATTTCCAGAAGGTTTGCTTATGTTAATGATCTAGCATTGTTGCACTCTTCTGGAAACTGGAAGGACTTGGAAGGGACTCTAAACCAAGACATGTCCACACTTTCAGCGTATCTCCAGACTTGGATGTTGAAGCTCAGTCACACTAAGACGGTGACGGCAGCCTTTCACTTAAATAACCGAGAGGCCAAACGTGAGCTAAAGGTCTACAACAACGGTAGACTTTTATCGTTCTGTCCAACCCCTACTTATCTTGGGGTAAAACTGGACAGATCGCTCACGTTTCGTCACCATTTAGTGGCATTGCACAAAAAACTATCCTCTCGCGTCACACTGCTGAGGCGACTCGTGGGCTCGGGATGGGGTGCTGGTGCTAAAACACTATGCATAGCCACCTTGTCTTTAGTCTACTCAACAGCTGAGTACTGTGCGCCAGTCTGGTGTTGCAGTGCTCACACTCGCCTCATCGACAGTGTCTTGAATGACGCCTTGCGCATAGTTACTGGATGCCTGCGTCCCACTCCAACGGACCACCTACCTGTACTCTCAGGCATCCAGCCAGCTGAGCTTCGCCGAATGGAAGCGACACTCTCCTTGGCTTACCGTGGATCTCTGGACCCAGATCATATCTTGCATGGTCTTTTAAGTGGGTCCTCAGATAATCGCCAAGTGAGACTAAGATCCAGACGCCCGTTTGTGCCAGGTGCGCGGAATCTTTTGGACAACCTTGCCAGACTTGGCATCCGCGCCTCTGAATGGACAAATCACAAATGGAACGCGGAGTACTGTGAAGGTGCTTCCAGGCTCCGTGCTTTTGTGCCCGAGACCAATGGCAGGCCTGTTGGGATGGGCTTACCCCGAGTGGCTTGGGTTAAGCTCAACCGCCTGATGACTGGTGTTGGGCGATTCCATTCGTCCATGCACAAATGGGGTCTCGCTCCTTCACCGAATTGCGAGTGTGGCGCCTCTGAGCAAACCGCAGACCATGTACTAACAGCGTGCCCTATACATCGGGCACCACATGAAGCACGAGGTCTGACGGTTTTGGATGACGAAACTCGATGCTGGCTTAATAACATCACTGCCAGCATCTGATTCAGGCAGTGCAGCAATCTGGGGTAGTAAAAGGATAAACCCTCGGCCCCAGTCCTGTTTGTGTCGGACCTGGAGTGGATGTTCTTCAAACGACGACGACGACCTTCTCAATTTCAATCAATAGATAAACACATGATAAAGTTCAAAGGATACAACATTATTAGACAGTATGTGAAAGGTAAACCCATCAAATGGGGCTTCAAAATGTGGTGTAGGTGTGCCTCTAAAAGTGGATATTTGCTTAAATGTGATTTATATACAGGAAAAAAATGTAGTTATGTTCAATATGGTTTAGGTGAAGCAGTAGTGTTGCAACTTACCGAGAAAATTCAAGATATTGGTTGTCACATTTTTATTGATAACTTTTTCAATTCTCCAGCTGTCCAAGCACAGTTATTACAAAGGTAAATATTTAGTGCCGGAACTGTGAGGACATATCGCAAAAATCTTCCAAAAGCAAATGTTCCATCCGATAAAAGTATGAAAAGAGGAGATGTTGCATGCTTTACATCAAATGAAATTTTTTATGTAAAATGGATGGACAACAAAGCAGTTTATATCGCATCTAATTACCTGTCTGTTTCCTACCTCTGATGTCAAACGTAGAAAGAAAGGATCAAGTCAAAAAGAAACATTCAAGTGCCCTGCAGTTGTCAAACAGTACAACGAGTACATGGTGGAGTAGACATCATAGACCAGAAGAAAGTGACGTACCAGTTTGATCATAGATCAAATATGAAATATTATCTAAGAGTTGTGTCTGATTTATTGATATTACTGTTAACAATGCCTTTGTTATCTTCAGTAAATTAGCAGAACTAAATTCAATTAATATTGAGCATGTTGATTCTAAAACATTCAGACGAATTGTAAGTCGGCAATTGATAGGCAATTATTATAATAGAAGTAGAGCTGGACCTTCAACACCAATACTCTATAGCCAAAAAAAAAACGCAAGTATAGCACTGCTATTGACAAATCAACTCACTCGATGAAAAAAGTCCAACAGCGACAACGCTGCAAGCTCTGTACCGCGAAAAAGATTCAAAATCGAACTAACAATATGTGTGTCGAATGTGGAATATATCTATGCTACGCAAATGGAAGAAACTGCTTTGAAAAATATCATGCAGAAATGTAACTTTGATCTGTCTAGTATTCTCATTTTTATTCTGTTCAATAATACCATATGTTTTTAAAGTTTTTTAATGAATTAGACGTTAAGAATAAATAAATTCCTATGAAAATATTATTTTATTTCAATTTCAAAAGACAACAATGTCAACATGACAGCATAGATATCAATATATAATTTATTTTCATAAAACATAAAACGTTACCTTTGCGGACCAATGGTACATATACGTATATACCATGTTGTAATTTCCATAAATCTTGAAAAAATTTTTTTTACATTTAAACACTATATTTTAGTCCTCTAGAACACATATATCTAAAAAAAATTTAAAAATTATAGTATTTTGATTATGGTCCTCAAAAGGTTAATTTTAATTTTGTTTATAGTAAACTAATATGTATTGGTTTTTACATTCGAGAACTGATTGAATTTATGTTAGCATTTTCTTTTGTTTTTTCTTGTCGATTTGTTAAATAAAGTTTGATATAGTTTACACTTTTATATATACGCTTATTTAGATTACAAGCATACACATTTAACATTTGTTTCGTAGTCTTAATTCCTTATTCAAATAAAATGTTGTTCAAATTTCATATCACACATAGTCCAATCTAATTACACTTCTTATATATCAACTGTTTCCATTCAATTAGAAATGATTACTTAATTGATTAAGTTAATATACATGAGTTCAAATCTCGAATACGTAACATATGTATTGGTTTTTACATTCGAGAACTGATTGAGTTTATGTTAGAATTTTTTTTGTTTTTTTCTTGTCAATTTGTTAAATAAAGTTTGATATCGTTTGTGCTATTTAATTTTTTAAAAAAAAATAAATTTAGTACGGAAGCAAAAACAACATTAACCCCGTCCACATCCTCTCTAAACTAATCTTTTCAATTCATCAACGTTTTTTTATTGATAATTTGAGGCTGTAGTACCATTACACTTTACTATCCTTGTCGGACCACGGCTTATCCCTTCAATATTATATGACACATTAACATCAAAACCGTCACCAGAAAATCGATAATTATTGTGTCAATTCATTAACGAAATTTGATGTAGTCACAAGAATATTTTTCTGGATACAACTTCTGTCAAATGTCAAAACCAAATTTGGATTCAAACCAGCAAACCTGCGACCGTAGTAGAAAACTGTCTGTCACCTACTGTCCGTAGAAAGTAAAAACTTTTCAACTTACAAAGAATGCAGTTAGTGGCCAATGGAGTTACCGGTCATGGGGAGGGTTTTGCAAGCTGAAAAAATATTACTAAGAGTTGAAATAAAGTAAAGAATTTTTTGTTTTTTACTTTTTTCATACTCTATTTATCTTTTGAGTTGACTGTGTACATTTATTCAGGGCTTTTGATCTTTAATTTCTCTCCGTGAATACTCCTATGAGTACCGCATTCTTTATGCTGTAGCGTGGTTCGTTTAGCTCACGAGTAAAATCTTAACTCCTTTTATTGCAAGGGGCGCAATTTGAATTAAACAGAAGAAATAACATTTAAACTTCAAAACAAAAATTCAGGCGGAGTCTTCGCTTAATTACGTTGGAAGGATGAGTCTCAAGTTAATTCGCATCGATCTGTATGCTCAACTCTCTGTCTCTCCGGCCGGTGACTAGGTCCACCAAATATATAGCGTCCAAATAGTTTTATTAATTTTCTATTATGACGCCTGACCTTTTTCACAGGCAAAACCCCGCGGCAGAAAATCACGTGATCAGGCTATATCCTGTTAGCAGTTGGGGCGAAACTAACTAAACAAAAGGCGGTAATAGCCTTTGATGATGCGATCAGCCAACAGTTATTTGGGAGGAACAACGAAAAGGCGGTACAAAAACAAAATAATAAGAAATAAAAGTTATAACATGACGGTTGCCATGGGAGCAGGTAAACGCTATGCAGCAAGCGGATGAACTCTGCAAAGGGAATCAGTAGTAAAGCGAAAATGCATTTGCGGAGAACGTCGCAAAATCAAAGCAAATGCATGCACGAAAGACAGTTTGCAACGATGAGTTTTCTACTATCCAAACAAGCTATTGCTCAACCAGCTTCAAAGCACGTAAATTATTTATTTGGTAAAAGGTATCAAATCAACAAGAATATTCTTAATTACGATAAAGTTAAACTTATATGCCTATATTTTGTGTAGTTTTATAAAAACGCTTTGGTGAAAGTTAAAAACACAGGCTGCTCAAAAAAAAAATGACACAAAAAACCTAAAGAATTTTTATGTATTCTAGCTGTATTGATTATGGTGTTTTTTCTGATATTGGCCCATATCAGCGCAAAACTGCGAAACATATTGATTGATTATTGGGTGCAGCAAATTTAGAAAAATTTTCGGACTATGATAAGCTTGATTAAGGTAATATTTTAATTTTAGCAATTCATAAAAATCAAGATAGTGCTTTGAAGGATGGATATGGAAAAAACTAATAGGGATAGAACAACTGGATAGAAGCAATAATGAAGAACTATTACAGAGGACAAAACAAATAGATGGGAACTGATACAAAGTAACCAAGAAACAAAAGAAAAATGAATCAGCATTATAAAAGAAACAATGAAGCTGATTCTGAAGTGCCAAATATTTGAAAAAAGGCAAGGGTAAACCTAGAATAAAATTTTTGGATAAAGTTGGTAAAACCTTAAAAACTGTTTTTGGACGGATGGCCAATAACATTAATGATAAGTTTATGCCAATTTTATCATTCTGAAAGTTTGAAGCGAGTGGATCTGATACGAGGCGATGACTTTTGTTTTGTCATCAAACTCCAAACTTTGTACCTTCCATAAGTGGAATAAACTTTTCGATGTGCTCTTCGTTTTCAAAACATTGCTGAACTTGTTTTAAAAGCAAAGCGAAAATAGTTTAAATATATCAAGAAAAGAATCCCTATTATCTTTGTTGCGTAATAAAAAATATGTATGCTATACAAAACACAGCATGAACACAAAATGCATTGTGCAATATTTGCGATAAACCTGACTACATGAAAAGTTCAGATTTTTGCTCTTAAAAACACGCTGAAAAAAACGTTTTTCTAATTAATTTTGTTAATATAGTGATGCTTTAAAATGCAATTTGACGTCAATTTAAATAATTTTCCATTTACAATATGACGTATAAAAAAAGAAAATTGACAATCTTTGGGAAAACAATAATTATTCGTAATAACAATTTTATAAGCTAACATTCCTTTTCATGGGAACTACATGTCAACAAAGATGTGAACAAAGATAACAATTTAGTCATACAAATGATATTTTTTTGCGATTAGTACAATTTTGAATTTTTAACAATGTTATTATATAGCAAGGGTGTACTAATTGGCCCCCCCGTGTTTGGCCTGATTTATTTTAGTTAAAAAGCTTTTTGTTGGTACAAAACTTTAAAATAGCTCTTAAAAGCAAATGTTTCATTTAAAGCTCTTTTGTTAATAGAGTAGCCTTAAAAAAGGCTGTTTTTAAAACCTCGAAGGTTTTTTTTCTAAAAAACTTTTACGTTTCCAACAAAGCACTAAAGAAGGCCCCCAAAAATGTCCTGTCTATTTAAAATTACTTTGGATTGGCGAAAGTCTCCTGAAATTTGAAAGAAAAATAAAATTAACTATTAATAATTGTTTTGGAGCGGTCCAACCATGAGTGGTCTCTTCCACCAGACGAATTTTACCTGCTATACATAAAGACATTCTTCCCACTTTTCAAC
This sequence comes from Diplosoma virens, assembly GCA_963680785.1. Taxonomy (NCBI): domain Eukaryota; kingdom Metazoa; phylum Chordata; class Ascidiacea; order Aplousobranchia; family Didemnidae; genus Diplosoma; species Diplosoma virens. The sequence continues at coordinate 41,031,181 of OY796890.1, read as the reverse complement.
AAAGTAACGTCGTATATGAATACGTGTGCCACTGCGATAGTCAATACGTGGGTCGAACGTCTCAACGTGTGCAGGACTGAATCCGCCAGCATGTGCCAAAGTCTATTCGGAACAGAACCAGTCAAGAACGTAAACAACCAGAACACCCAGGAAAACTAAGTAATTTAATACCGCACTGTGACTCAGCGATTGGAAACCATCTATTACATAACCAAAATTGTGCATCTCATTATAAGGACAATTAATTTTTTATTCTTTCTAAAGCACGATCCGATTTTCATTTATCAGTCTTAGAATCAATCTTCATCACTCTTCAAAAACCTAAGGTTTGTAGACAGAAAAAGTTTGTTTACAAACATAAATTGTTAGTATAATTGTAAAAAATTTTCTTTTTAGTTCCAAATTTTAACAAAAAACTCGAATAATTGTGTTCCTTTTTTTTGCCAAAAAAAAAAAAAAATTTTACGCTGACAAAACGTGGTTTTGCTTTATTAAATATTTTAAATTGTTATGATAACTGTTACTAACCTTAATTTTTAGCCAATCAGAATCAGTCTTAAAACTTTTAAAATACTACATTCAGTTCTGTAATTCATTTTAGCGAAACCTCCTGATGAGAGCTACGCGAAAACGTTCGAGTGTTTCAAAACAGCCTTTTTTAAGGCTACTCATTTAACAAAAGAGTTTAAAATAAAATATTTGTTTTTAAAAGCTATTTATTGTAGTCTGCGTTTATTAAAACTTTAAGTTTGATTTATATGAAGAAAGTGACTGTCACGAAATCTAAATGATGCTTGATTAAATATTTTATTGCCTGCCTTACGGAAGCATGAGAACATTGCAGCAGCCCTTACCGGGAAATCCCGGGCATCCCTGCTATATACCCTACTATTCTTGTTTAGAAAAGCTTTTAGTTTTTGCAAGTAGTATACAAAAATGTGTACCAAAACGTTTTTTGGAGCATAAAATTTGGAACGCTTAACTAATTTTAGAATAAAAAATAAATCCAATATATTTTGAAACATAGTTTATTCAGGACGTATGGAGTTGTAACTCATTTCATCATCAACTGCGTTTAACTAATTACTTGATTGCAAATATAAATATTTAAATTTAGATAATTGATGAAGTAAGACAAGAAAATGTTGCAAAAATATACGTATGAAATAAAACGAAGTTATAGCGCGTAACTTTAAATTTGACATTAAAAATGTTGTAACTTTAATAACGCAATTTTAAAAATGTTGTGTAAATCAAATTTTAGAATTACACGCAGATAACTCCGTCTGGTGATAAGCCTGATGACAACGTGATTCGGCGAGTAGCTGTTCGGTCTCCAACCAATTCCTGCAAGAAAATACACACGGCACTGCTTCTAAAAAGCAAAGATGTTCATTATATAAGTGTTAGTAGGCGTCTTGTTTATAATTTCAACCTGAAAGCGTTCAAACCACAAAAAACCTCGCTTAACTCCAGCCATAAAAGCAAAGAGATTGGCTTTTGCCAACCAATATGAAGACTGGAATAAAACAAGGTGGAATAAAGTCTTTTTCTCGGATAAATCCACAATCCAGCAGTTTGCACAGAGAAAACGGACAGTTTGCAGGCCTGTTAGAACACGATTTAATGACTGCTATACACAAGCTACGGTAAAACATCCTCCCAGTGTCATGATCTGGGGGACTATGTCAAGTAATGGCACAGATGATCTTTTGTGTTTATTAATAGAAACAACGGCGTTAAATACCGCAAAAGGTTAAAAGATAAGCTCGAAATTTACATGACTATTCATGAATGCAATATGTTTATGCAAGACGGTGCTGCCAGTTACCGTTCAAAGTTAGTGAGTGATTTCCTTATGAAGAAGAACATCCAAACGTTGGATTGACCTGGTAACAGCACCGATGTAAATCCATTTGAGAATGTGTGGGCAATACTGAAAGAAAAAGTGGCAGATGAACATGCTATAAGTGCTAAAGGCCTGGAAATGGCAATAAAATGCACATAGACGCAAAAGATTATAGCTGAATACTGCAAGCAACAAGTTGCATAGCATGCCTTGTTGCCTTGTTTTTAATTTTCAAGAGATCATGAATAAAACTTTTTTTTTCTAAATTAGATGAAGAAATACTTATTTCTAAAAATTTTGAGTAAGTTTTTAAAACTAGGTTAATTATTGGTTTCACGCAGTGGTTTCTAACTGGTGCGTCATTTTAAAACTATAAAGGCGTCGCAATATATAATTATAATAGATAAGGGTTATAATCTTACATAATTATATTAGAGAAGGAGTCATCAAACTTTTTCCATAGAGCTGCTTTTACTTTCAAAGATAGAATTTATTTATTTGTTTTTCTTCAATTGACTTTTGAAATAAATTTATCAAACGGTAAAATTATTTTCAGGAAGAAGTCGTTCATGTAAATTTTAGACTTTAGTGCGTTGTGAATTCATTCACGTTGGGAACAGCTGGATTAATCAATAAAGTCAGTGGGGTTTTCCCACACACAATTTTATCAACAGTAAGTGTAGTGTACTTTTTTGACAGTGTCTGATGACTTTTAAAAAAACATAATGTATAACTACAGTATATTTGCTTATTTTTCACTATTATTTAAATTAGTTTGAATAAATTTAAGCATAAAAGTCAAAGTTAAATTTACTCATTTAAATTGTTACATTTTTCACTTAGTTTGTCATATTTGTCACTTGCAAAACTACGTCCCGATTTTTCTATTATTTTAATCTCATTTTTACTTAAAAATTTAATGGATTTCAAAATATTTAAGTCCAACCCGATCCTGACTTTTGATCTTATAAACCAAAGTAAAATATTGTTAATCAAATTTAATTTTTTTAAAAAAACAATAACTTTTACTTTTATACATAAAACAAATTAATTTTTTAAAGTTTGAACACTGCCCTAAACTTGAAATGAATGTTTCAAGGGAAAATGGCTGATCAACTATTTTTAAAATAGGGCTGGCAACCTACGGGCTGCCAAGCAAAATTATCGGGCCCGTGACATGTTAGTTCGATATTAAAAAATACGGCCCGCCATCTCGTTTGCAATCCTATTTTTGACGTAACAATTTCAAATAATCTATGCAGCAGTGAAACCGCGATACATCTAGTTATAGCAAGGGTGCAAAAACGCTTTACTAACAAGTAAAAAAGCAGGTGTAAAACAAAAAAAGTTTTTACTTTAAATTTGTGTGACGTTGCTCTTTCTACGTTTACAAAAAAATAGTAAAGACCAAAGAAGAAGATCTTCACTTTAAATTGGTGTGACGGCAAGACATGTTTTGGTAGCTAAAAAAAAGTGAGGCCCTCCACAACGTCATAAATTTTGGTTTTTGACCCGTGATATGCAAAAGATTATCTACCATTTTTTTAAAATCATGTTGTAGCATGTGCATGGTAGTAGTTTAGGTTGGCTCCTTTCTTACACGTTGTGCCGTATCTGAGGTAGATCTGAGGTGGATCTTGAAGTGGATCTAAAGTGGATAGCTCAACAGCGGCTTCTAACGGATACGGATAATCCTAAACCTAGCTCTAACTAAAACCACGAATTTGATTCCCAGGCAGAGCAACGAAGTTGCGAGTTTGATTCTCACCTAGAGCGACGAAGTCGCGTTTAAACATAACTTATGCTAAGCAACAAAGTTGTGACCAATCACGGCTTCGATTCTCACACAATGTTGTCAGAGGTTTAGATGTCCTTCTAATTCAAGGACACACCAGTAATCTTGTCAACGATAAACATAACTTATGCTCAGCAACGAAGTTGCGAGTTTGATTCTCACATAGAATGACGAAGTCTGTCAAAAACACTCAGGTTTACATCCATCAAATATAGAAAATCCAATTCGATCCGCTGCAACAAATCAGCTACCTATCATGTTGACAACAAAAGCTATGGTTTTTTGAGAACGGACGCAATCTTTTCTTTACTTTATAGATTAAAACTTTAGTTTTCTTGTTGATTTTGGGAAAAACTTGTAAACCTTATTTCATAAAAATAACTGTTTTGTTTAAACAATCAACTTATAAAATATTCACCAAAAAGTAGGTTATGCAGCGTACTCGAGTTGAAAATAGAGTGAAGGTTTTGTCTGAACTCAAACGACTTTGTTGTCCTTTTTATTATTATAAAATTGCTTGTGAGCAAGCAATAGTTGAAAAGTCTGTTTATTTCACTCCAAAACACAATTCTTTGGTAAATGTAAAGTAAAATCAACCTAAAGCTTATCTTCAATATTCATGATCACTTCTACTTTTACATAATTTTACTTTTTTATTTTTATTTTTTTTTTATTTTTATCTCTATATTTATCCTCCTGACTCGCAGGAAAGCGACGGAGGCGCTATACATAGGGTAAGCAATTACCCCGACCTGCTTCCGGAGATGCCAAGATATTGCTGTCCGCTAGTAATTTAGTAGAGATATTATTGTAATTTAGAACTGCTTGTCAAGACCACCAAGCAGGGGAAAGTGCCGTAAAGTGTCTTTCCCAAGAACACAACAGAATGGCGCAAGTGGGTTTTGAACCGAGACCATGTTGATCATCAGTCCAGTGCGTTAACCACTCGACCACGCTGCCGACTAATTACGAATAATTTACGAATGCTTAGCGTAAATTTTTACAATATTAATCTTTTTAAAACAGAAAATCAAGACATAATTGAAAACTTTTTCTCAATACTTCAACTCGGTGTATGCAATGAAGCACAAAAAGTTTGACTGTATGTTTTATTCACAAGTCAGAAAAATACAACTGATTTATTTTGCGCTAAACCAAGGGTGATCATTCAAATCAGACATTACAACCATCTTGCTATTGGTAGAAAAAAGACGCAAAAAATTGGCTGATTTCACAAAGCTTCTTCTTTTCGACATTACTCGCATTTTCAAGACGAATGCATTCATAAACGACAAGAGATCCCATCATGGTTTCCACATACAAAAAAGGAGAAAACAAATTGATGTATTTGTAATATAATTTCATTCCATCAGCCAATATTTCTTTTTGCGCTCTTTCAAACATAGCACGAACCGAACACTTATTAGGGTCGGTTTTAGCAAGAAAAAATACGTAAACTTTACGAATTTCTTTGTTGTTTTGTTTTTCGAAGAGTAGCAGACATGTTTGAAAAGGAAGCAGTTACAATAAAGCTTCGCGTAACTGAAGATATCGAAATATTGTTGCTTTTCCACTTCAACAAAGAAAGAAATCATTTCCGATTTGCTGTCTGCTTAGGTTTCTTTTTGTATTTTTGCTTGGCCTTCACTGCACAAAACACATTTCGAATAAAAGTGGTGTCGTACGTCGAAGAAGAAAGCGACTTCTTTAACTTTGCTTTATCACTCGCAGACATTGGTGCGCTGTATGTTAGGAAAATGACTATTTCGACTCTAACGAATAATTAGAAGGATTTTTTTTCTTATTTAACCTATTGCTCAATAGCAACTCAATTAAGTTTTATTTTCGTCGATTAGTTGCTGTTCACTTTAAACGTCTTGACAAATCTGAATACGCCCGAAGATGTCAAAAACTCGTAAAATGTTTTTAACAAACAAATGTTTTTATTTTTGACTAAATGTAAATGATGTGTTTCAGTTTCTTGAAACAACCAATTATTCCTTCAAAAAACGGATACATTCTACGTTTTGAAATATTCTTTTTTAAGTAACCAAAACGAGTGTTTTTGAAATAATTAAATGCATATACTAAAAATTTGAAAAAAACACTTGATTTTATAAGCTTTTCAAAACTATGTAAAAATGATCAACAAGGTCATGTTTAATAAAAAGCAAAAATCGGATGACTTTTTAACAAAAAATAAGGTAACTATAGCTAAATACTCTATGACATTGATTTTATTTATCTTGATATCGTTATAACAAAATGGTTACATTTTCGTGTCAAATGTTACAATTTAAAAAAGTTTTGGTTACAATTCGCCAAAAATATTAACAGCCCTGCAACGAATTCATTCTTTTTGTATTAAAACGAGAGTTGTGAAGTTGTCGGAGTATTTTTTCTGACTCCATTTATCTAAAGTTTTCCGATTCCAGTACATCTAAAAATCAACTCCGTCTCCAGCATGTTTAAAAAAAACTATTTCCTTCGGACTCCGACTCCTTCCTAAAACATGCGATTACAGTGATTTCTACTCCACAATCCTAATTAAAATTTGATTTTGTTGTGAACAAACTGACAAAATGTAAAATTGATCACAAGTTTTTGTTTGTCATTCTTAACCAAAACAGTGTATTGGAACTGAAAAACGTACACAACAATTCAATAAATTCGAAAAGTGTATGACGCAAGTAACGGTTTTTCAACTCCCGCTGGAGCGCGCTACATCGTATATCTTCACTGAAAACTGGAAAAATTTACTTTTTATAGACCTTTGATGTCTTAAGAAATAGTTTTATGATTATACAAAGAATTGATAGACGATGGGGTTGTTTTAAATGTTGTCAGCAGCAAACTTTTCAAAGATTTGGCATAAACAATAAAAATTTTTGCTTCCAAAATTAACTATTTTATAAAAACAGTAAAATTTGCTACAAAATGTAGTTCAGATAATTTGTGCTTTTTTATTTTTTATTTTTTTGCAAATTTCAACTATTATCTGATTTTTTTTCTAAAGACAAAGTTTTACTCATAAATCTTAATATAAGAAAGTTTTTGCTCGAAAAAGACGATAAGACAAGAGAATGATTTATTGAAATGTACAGTGCAGTTAATTTCACACCTCTACGTTAACACATCTGCACCTTTTAAGAATCAGAATCGTAGTTTTAGAATAACAAAGCATCGTCTTTTAAAACAAAACTCGTGTTCACTGACGCATATGCTAAAAACAAAATGGGTGACCCCATGTATTTTTTCATCAGACATGATGCTGAGAAGTTTGTCTGATATAAACTATATAGATGTTGAAAATTGTTTGAAAAATGTATTGTTTTGCTGATTTTTGAGATATAATGGTCTATTATAAAATTTACGATGTTAATTTTTATCACAAAATTAATTCAGTAGGTTATAAACTGAAAAAAGTTGTTCGAAAAGCGATATACTGTTTAGCAAAATGACTAATTTGTTGTTATTTTTCGATCAAAAAGGTTTCAACTTTAAGAAATATTTGCAATATTTGTAATGCTGACTGTTTTTCTTTTGCAGCGAAACGCAAATTTAGATTTGAAATCGCGTATTGAACCAGTGCAATTTTAGACATAATTCAACTTGCTAAATAGGTTTTAAAATGATTAAACAATTTTCTTAACAAACATTTTTTTATTAAAAGTTGTAACCACTATTTTTTTGTTTTCAAAGTCACAAAAATTATAAAAGGTTTACGTTTTGCTATAGAGTGACTTCTCGACTTTTAACAAAATTTTTACTTGAGAAAAGCCGAAATCAAACCGTTTTGAGGTTAGAAAAACTTGAAGAATTAGCTTCAATCATTCTGCAACATAAAAAATGCAAACTTTTTTGCATCAACAGGTCAGGTGGTTAAAAAATTGCGACAGACGGAATAGTTTTTATGAAACCAGCGTAAATAATCTTGGTTCGTTATTTTTCTGGAGGTAGTTTTGAAAAATAATCTTGAAATAAAAAACGTCTTTACTTTGTTTCGAGAAGAGATAGTTTAAAAACAGATTAATCGATATTAAGAAAAACTGCAGTGTTTTCAAACGACTAATCTATTGTATCGCCTTTAAAAGAAATAATTGAGTGAAATGCAAACAAAGAAATCTCAAACCGTACAAAATAATGTTTAAACGTTTTTGTCCTTGTTTAAAAACACAGTTTAACGTAAAACCTCTAATTTAGCGTCACCCTGTCTCTTCAAGAAGTCGCCGTAAGCGATTTCTTTTTGCGGTGAAACTAACCCGAAATCCCTCTTTTAACATCAGCATTAGCAAGGAATAAAAAAAAAACAAGAGAAAATGGATCTCTGAAGAAGCGATAGTAACCGCAAGGGAATCCGGGTTAGTTGCACAAACAAAAATCGCTTATGATGACTTTTGAAAAAACAGGGTGGCGCTCAATTAGAGGTTTTACAGTATATTATACTTTAGGAAATTTATACTCCTAAACTTCGACGTTTGAAAAACTACAACGTTTATGAAAAGCTTTAAAGACTCAGGTCAAAATTTAAAAAATTAAATTCATGTTGCTTTTCCACAAAAATCTGCAGCTGACGTTCTGTTGTTGCTATGCAGATACGCATTGAAAAACGTTGAAGAACACCACAAAAATCTCGAATAAACTACAATTTTGTAGGATTCTGTTGATTTTTTGTGTTTGAAAACTTTAAAATAATTTAAACTTTTTAACTAAAAGTTTCAAAATATAAACCGGTAAATTTACAATTGCAGACTTTTCAAGAGTTTTTGAAAGTATAAGCAATATAAAAATATTTAATTTTCTTGCAAGCCCTATCCACAGTTGACGTTTTAGAAACGCATTCACGGTTTTTCGTTTGAATATTTTACAGCTTGTGCTTCCCGATTAAAAGCTGCAGAATGTCAGACTTTGATTGTCAAATAGATACGATTTAAATCTTTTACACAGTAGTTTTAAGAACTTGAGCACAAAAGCTAGAGTGAAAAATGTGTAAATTTCTATTCATCGACCAATTTTCAATGCATTTTATTTTACACGGTCAAAAACGTTTTTGAAAAAAATCGTAACACTTCTAACAATTCTGATAAATTTATTTCAAAATTTTACATTTTGTCAGTTTGTTCACAACAAAATCAAATTTTAATTAGGGTTGTGGAGTAGAAATCACTGTAATCGCATGTTTTAGGAAGGAGTCGGAGTCCGAAGGAAATAGTTTTTTTTTAAACATGCTGGAGACGGAGTTGATTTTTAGATGTACTGGAATCGGAAAACTTTAGATAAATGGAGTCAGAAAAAATACTCCGACAACTTCACAACTCTCGTTTTAATACAAAAAGAATGAATTCGTTGCAGGGCTGTTAATATTTTTGGCGAATTGTAACCAAAACTTTTTTAAATTGTAACATTTGACACGAAAATGTAACCATTTTGTTATAACGATATCAAGATAAATAAAATCAATGTCATAGAGTATTTAGCTATAGTTACCTTATTTTTTGTTAAAAAGTCATCCGATTTTTTGCTTTTTATTAAACATGACCTTGTTGATCATTTTTACATAGTTTTGAAAAGCTTATAAAATCAAGAGTTTTTTTCAAATTTTTAGTATATGCATTTAATTATTTCAAAAACACTCGTTTTGGTTACTTAAAAAAGAATATTTCAAAACGTAGAATGTATCCGTTTTTTGAAGGAATAATTGGTTGTTTCAAGAAACTGAAACACATCATTTACATTTAGTCAAAAATAAAAACATTTGTTTGTTAAAAACATTTTACGAGTTTTTGACATCTTCGGGCGTATTCAGATTTGTCAAGACGTTTAAAGTGAACAGCAACTAATCGACGAAAATAAAACTTAATTGAGTTGCTATTGAGCAATAGGTTAAATAAGAAAAAAAATCCTTCTAATTATTCGTTAGAGTCGAAATAGTCATTTTCCTAACATACAGCGCACCAATGTCTGCGAGTGATAAAGCAAAGTTAAAGAAGTCGCTTTCTTCTTCGACGTACGACACCACTTTTATTCGAAATGTGTTTTGTGCAGTGAAGGCCAAGCAAAAATACAAAAAGAAACCTAAGCAGACAGCAAATCGGAAATGATTTCTTTCTTTGTTGAAGTGGAAAAGCAACAATATTTCGATATCTTCAGTTACGCGAAGCTTTATTGTAACTGCTTCCTTTTCAAACATGTCTGCTACTCTTCGAAAAACAAAACAACAAAGAAATTCGTAAAGTTTACGTATTTTTTCTTGCTAAAACCGACCCTAATAAGTGTTCGGTTCGTGCTATGTTTGAAAGAGCGCAAAAAGAAATATTGGCTGATGGAATGAAATTATATTACAAATACATCAATTTGTTTTCTCCTTTTTTGTATGTGGAAACCATGATGGGATCTCTTGTCGTTTATGAATGCATTCGTCTTGAAAATGCGAGTAATGTCGAAAAGAAGAAGCTTTGTGAAATCAGCCAATTTTTTGCGTCTTTTTTCTACCAATAGCAAGATGGTTGTAATGTCTGATTTGAATGATCACCCTTGGTTTAGCGCAAAATAAATCAGTTGTATTTTTCTGACTTGTGAATAAAACATACAGTCAAACTTTTTGTGCTTCATTGCATACACCGAGTTGAAGTATTGAGAAAAAGTTTTCAATTATGTCTTGATTTTCTGTTTTAAAAAGATTAATATTGTAAAAATTTACGCTAAGCATTCGTAAAATTATGTAAAAGTAGAAGTGATCATGAATATTGAAGATAAGCTTTAGGTTGATTTTACTTTACATTTACCAAAGAATTGTGTTTTGGAGTGAAATAAACAGACTTTTCAACTATTGCTTGCTCATAAGTAATTTTATAATAATAAAAAGGACAACAAAGTCGTTTGAGTTCAGACAAAACCTTCATTCTACTTTCAACTCGAGTACGCTGCATAACCTACTTTTTGGTGAATATTTTATAAGTTGATTGTTTAAACAAAACAGTTATTTTTATGAAATAAGGTTTACAAGTTTTTCCCAAAATCAACAAGAAAACTAAAGTTTTAATCTATAAAGTAACGAAAAGATTGCGTCCGTTCTCAAAAAACCATAGCTTTTCTTACGATTTTCTTTGTTAATGTTTAGTTTACTAACGAACAAAAACCTAATTTATCATAAGAAAAGAGATATTTTTTGGTTATTACATTTTATTGTTACATTAAACTTTAAAGTAGAAGAAGAAACTTTTCATAAAGCTTTAGCAAACGCTAAAAAAAACCGTTTTGTCACGAGAGATTGCTCTTGATTCCTTTTATAGAAACAAACAAAAAATCATTGAATTATTACGATGATGCTTCATAATTATTATTACAATTACAGCATAATAACAATATAAAAGCTCGCATTTGTTTTTAACAAATGCATCTTTCACAAACAACCCTTAGAAAAATCCCAACGTTTTATTCGTTATTCAAAAGTGATTTAGCCGAAATGGTTTAAAGTCTTATATGGATATTTTAAAATAAATATACTTTAATTCAAAGCATCAACTTAATGAAAAATGATACGTTTATAATATCCGGATAAAAGTTTTTCTGTCATATTACTTCGACTTCGCAAATGAAACTTAGTTTCGTTCTTGCTTGATAATATCATGAATCAATCAGAGAGTGAGAATTGAGATGACGATTAAGTAATTTAAGCGTGCGCGAGAACGCGTGCTCTGCCCTAAATGTCAAACTCGGTTTTCTTAAAATGGTCAAACTTTTCTGAAGCTGTTCAACCACACCGGTTATTATTTATAGATTAATAACAAAAAAGATTCTGATAAGTCTGACATAAAGGTTACTAGCTTATACAACAAACAATACAATCGCTTCGAAATTGATTATTTCGATTTTAAATTTCAAGCTTTTTTTACTAATTTGGAAAACGCAACCAAGATATAGAGATATATACATTTATTAGTATATGAATACTTGATATTTTTTGGCTGACATTTGATGACATCATTCATCTTACCCATTAAGAAACCAAAAAGTCATTTTGAAAAAGATTTGTATTTTCTATAGATTTTCTCTTTTACTATTCTTTAAAATCAAAATTCAATAAGTCAATCGAAATTGGGTGAAACTTGGTAAAAATAGCTAGAAGCTGTTACACATGCCTGCTCAGCGATTTCCATGATAAAACCATTGCTGACAGTAGGAAAACTTCAGTAGATAATTTTTATAATTTTTAGATGGGAGCTTTTTACAGTAATGTTTTGACACAGACCAATCCTTGGTAGCAGGTTTCGAAATCAAACAGATTGTTGCAAAATGTTTTTATCAAATTGTTTGAAGGAACTTTTTCAATACAAAACTTATCTTTGTTTTCTACAGTTGATTTATTTACTCATAATAAGATAAGTCTTGCAATATTGCCAGATATTTTAAAAGGAAACCTATGCTAGTTTGTGGTGAAATCGATCCTATCAGTTATTTCCATTCGGTAAATTATGGATCCCAAAAGGGTCAACGAAAGGTTTTGGTGACCATAAACATTGCATGTATAAGCTGCTTTTTTTATCTTGCTAGCTAAAAAGTATTTTTTACGAGTACTAAAAAATTTTTAATTACCTTCCAAAGCTATAAGTTTTGTTTAAGTCCCGAGCAATAATTTTCTTGCAGATTTGGTATCAAACCATATTGGAGTCTGGCAGCAAAAAAGATTTACGGTTTTCACTCAAAACGTCAAAAAAATTCATTTTACTAAAAAGGTCAGAAACCATTGGCTTATAACTTGTAAGTATTAAATATTAATCAAACAGCTTTATATTATACAACGATCGCAAGCTTAATATATTCTATATATAAATGGAAATGTTGGATGAGTTGATGAGTGTTTAATATTACTTCCTCAAGAACATTAATAAGAAAGTAGTACAAAAAAGGCAATTTACATGAATGATGAATAAATTTAGAATATTAAGCTGTATTTGAGTTTCTCAGCAAATAACAAAACATTTAATCAATGGGAAATCGACCATTTTGTTTGGCAGCTACTTATCCACTGTAGTTTGCAAAGCGATTAGATTTATTGATGAATATTTTAAATAGATTATGTACATTTTTTGTTATTAATTATTTCAATAATTTTTAATTTTTTTTTAATAAAAGTGTTGTATAAATTTTTTTAAACCAATTTTTTCAAGTCGGTAAAGTTTTACTGTCAAAAATAAAAATTATGTTCTGATAATTTTTTGGTTCCAAGTTTATACTGCAAAAATAAAGTTCAATTAAAAATAACATCATTTTCGATTTTAAGTAAAATCTATAAAATAAAACAACTTTTTTTGAGCAACAAGTAATTGTTTTGCAGTAAAACTATTATTTAAGCAAATCTAAATTTATTTTATTAATATATATTTTGAATAATCTTAACAAAAAAGCTATTCTTTGTACCGAAAAATAAAAAAGCTAATTGTAAAATATTTATTTAAGAATAGATTTATTTAGTTTCATTAAAAAGCGTTTATAACACTACGTAGCACAATTTTTGTTTGGCTACTTTTTTAGCGCCCCTTTATGTATTTTTGGGTGCTGAATTTAAAAATCCAGGTAGTTTTTTCATAACATCATTACTTTTTGAGATATTTAAACTTTTTGTTTGATCCGACGTAGCTGTAGTTAGCGAATTGTGTTCGATTCTTGCAGTAAATCATATCTGCATATCAAGGTTCTGCTCAGTTTATTGAATGCAAAAATTAACTTTAAAACATTTATAAAAAAGAAAATTCAAATAAACACAGATTTTTTCAAATAGTAAGAGTCAATCAAAAATCCACTGTTGAGCGAGCTTTTCTTTTATGACCGCTCTTATCTTGCCTTGCCAAAGACCAAATGTAGTCTCCCACCATTGCACTGTCCCAGCGGCCTTTATATCATTTTTCAGGGGTTCAATATCCTGGTGAAATCTCTTACTATGCTCCTTACTAAAGTCACCAAGATTTTCTTAAAAAAGTCCAGATGGGAGCATAAAAAGTGCAGTTTTACAGACATGCGACAAACCATGTTTTGGTAACTTTTAATAAGTTTTTTCACTAACTCTTTGTAATTTTGGTTCCTTTTATTTCCCAAAAATTCATTTACCACACCTCAAAATGCTTGCCACGCTTCCCTTTCTATTTCATTCATGTTTGTTTCCGAGCTTTCAGACTTTAACATTGTGCTTATCTGGGGACCAAAAAATATTCCTCTTTTTATTTTGGCATCTGATAGTCTGGGAAACATTAAACGGATTTCTTGAAAAACTTCTCCTTCAAAATCCTCTTTTTATTTTGGCATCTGATAGTCTGGGAAACATTAAACGGATTTCTTGAAAAACTTCTCCTTCAAGAACTGATTTACTAGACCTAATTTTATATGAAGAGGTGGCAGTGAAACCTTTTCCCGGCTTACAAGAGGCTCCCTGATGACATTGTACATTCCTGGTGTAAGTTCTTCCCATGTCGGCCAATGCATTTTCTCATAGTGCTCACCATCAGCTCTGCTATTCCACAAGCACAAAAAGCAAGAGTATTTTGTGTATCCACTCTGCAGACCCAGAAAAACTCCTAGCATTTTTAAGTCACCGCAAACATACCACTTAAACTGAGCATAGTTGATTTTAATGAGCAGTTGCTTGACATTTTCATAGTCTTCTTTCATCTGTATTGAATAAGCAAGTGAAATTGACGAATATATATTGCCATTGTGTAGTAACACTGCTTTAAGACTTTTGGTAGAATTGTCAATAAAAAGCCGCCACTAAGTTGGATCATGATCTATTCCAACAGCGCTAAACAAGACTTCCACATCTTTGCAATAGCAAAGGTCTTCAATAACATCAAAATAGACAGAAAACATCAAGTGCCTATTTCTGTGGGCAGTACTCTTACAGTCAATCATCACCAAGCAGATTCCACTCATTCAGTCGGGTCGTTAATAATTCTGCTCCAGATTTCGTAAGACCCAGATTACTTATTAAATCATCCAATTCTTCTTTAGTAGGAAAATGAGGTTCTAAACTTGTTGATGATGCATATTCGGCATCAGTGTCAGTTGTTGTTGTTGATGAGTTTTCACTGAAGTACATTTCTACCTGAAATGATAAATAACAAGTAGGCTACCTAGCTTACAGTATAAGAAATTGGATCCAATCTCAGAAAAAATAAATTAGTGTTAGTAATCCATAAAAAAACTCACATTTGATGGTGCGTTTGGAACCGATAAGGTTTCACTGTGAGGAACAGGTGCAATCGATGAGTGTATACTTGGATATGTTATAGCTCTTCTTCCGCTGACCTTGCGATACTTTGAAATGTTTATCATGCAAAATTAGGAATCATCAGGATAATTTTGGGGCTCTCTCCAAACTCTGGGAATTGCAAATGACATAACTTTTCCAGAACCCCTCAACCATCCTTCAAGATTAGATCTACAGCTGCCACAGATTACGTGTGGTGCCCAAGGCTTATCCTGATCACCAATGTCCATCCCAAAATATAGTCTATAAGCTGTCCAATACTTTGTTCCTTTCGCAATTTTGTATATGGTGTGTTTACTGCTGATGTAGAATCCACATACATAACAAAAGCAATTGATCAATTTTTGCACTCTCTACTGGACATTTTGATTTTCAATATTTAAAAGATGAATTCAATCTAAGATTAACACAAGACTTAACTCTACAAAATACAATTACCTGGGGTACTGAGTAGGCTGTTGGCATTTAAGACTGGCTGTTAGGTTCTGACTACAACGCGGTACTTCTCTCTGCATACACTGAACAATGTAAACATGACTTTCTCATCGACTATTCTGAATTTAACAGGCAGAGACTGAGGACTGACAAATAATAAACGTACTTTTGACAGTGAGATTTTACACTCCCATATGCCCGTTCACTCCCACAGTTAAATAAAACGCCGATTTACAACCAGATAATGCTGATAGAGACAGATCATAGCAATCATAACCGTATCATATATATACAATTAACGGAAAATTATAAAAAAACGGAAATTATTATATCTTGAAAACGATCGATGATAGAAAAAAACTGATAGCATTTTTGGAATCAGCGCTTAAAAATCATACAGACACATCTAAAAAATTTAGCCAAACAAATTTTTTGTAAAATTTTGTTACTTAGTGTAATTAATGTAAACACGGTTACCAGGGATAATATTTAATTTAGAATTCGTGAGTTCTTATGATATAAACCAGAGGCCAGTTCAATTTTAATAAATAGAATAAAAGATATAATGGAAACTAATAATACGATTGACATTATTCGGTTTGTTTTTTGCTTTTAAATAGGTTGTGCATTGTGTGTTGTTATTACCTGAAGAAGTCTGCCCGATGTTACGGAAGAAATGTTGTGTACAAGTTTTGCATTAAAAATATAATACGCCTTTTAGTATTTATTAAAATTGAACTGATTTCTGGTTTATAACAGAACTTATGAATTTTAAATCAAGTGTTTATTTTCTTACTTTTTAGATTAAGCGTTTATGAATTTTAGATTAAGCGTTTATTTTTGCTTCTAATTTAAAAAGAAAAATAAGAGGATCTACTTGAATATAAGAGCAAAAAAGTATTTAGTTCTGACAAATTTATGATGAACGGGCAAAGAGAATAAGGATAAAATAACGAAATCATTAAAGATCCACTTTTTGATAGAAATAAAACATAAACCCTGTTATCGTTACAAGATAAACAATCTGGTAAAACAAAAGAGAAAAAATAAGATTTTTAAGTTAGTAATAATTGCAAATAAATTGAGAACACTACTCAGAACCTGCCCTGTCAGAGGCTCATCCAAACAGAAAAGTTGCTATCAAAAATTTGTTGATTTTGATCTAATTTGAAAAGATTATTGAAATCGTTACAATTCATTAAATCTATAAAAATTATTTATATAAAAAGATTTTGTATTAACTTTCTATTTTTAAAATCAATTTTGAAATGTGCAATTTTGTAATTATTAAAGTATTTTTATTGTTAAAGTATAGTTTGATTTATTTTTCTTTAAGTTAGCCATGTTTAGTTTTGAAATTGCAGTTATATTTTTACACCATGCTGTTGAATCATCGATCAACTTCAAAATAAAAAAATTTCAAACAATTGTAGCACGGAGTTTGATTTATCGCAACACGTGGATAAACAGAATTGATATAATCTTTAGATTGGGGACCACATTTTAAATAGTTATCAATGGGTAAGAATAACACTTTTACATTAAAAAATCTACAAATGACATTCGATATAAAATGAGCTAATGTATAAATGTTAGCCTTCAGTTTTTGGTTTATAAGCAATCGTACTTGCATTTGCATTGTATTTTGAGTTTTGTCAGGAGCCAATTAGGATAATAATTTTCACATAATGCTTTATATATACCTACAAATGTATTACCCTTATCTTCATGTTTACTTATAAATTGGTTTGGAATAATTACAGTTTTTACCAAATCGATTTCATGAAAAATCTCATTAAAAGAATAAAATTGAAGATTGCATAACTTGCTTAAACTTCAAGTAAGGTGTTATGCAGTAGACGGACCACGGTTATCACATTAAAAATTAACAAGTCATTTAAAAATATAGTTCTATCTACTTCTTGTTTAATATTAAACTTATTAGTTTTTTTGTTATTCTTTCCCTTCATATGGCCCTATCGGGTTCCTTGCTGTTTTCTGTTTAAAAGAGAGGAAACATTTAAAGATAAAAAGCACGAACCCATTTGAGAATTTTTTTAAGCACACAATGAGAATCGCTCAGGCGAACTGAGCATCGAATCCGAGTCCTTCTGCTCAAGCCCAAGTATTCGCAACTTCGCTAACTGCTATCCGCCAGACGATATTGTTAATAGCAACTTAAAGGAATTATTAATTTAAAAAACAATTGTTTAAGAATCGTTATCATAAATGAGAGAATATGCAAATTTGTTTTAATTTTGTTTTCAAAAGCATCAATTACTCGTCGTCGTTGTCTTCGTTTGAAAGGTATCCACTCCAGGTCCGACATAAACAGGACTGGGGCCGAGGGCTTATCCTTTTACTACCCCGGATTGCTGCACTGCCTGAATCAGATGCTGGCAGTGATGTTATTAAGCCAGCATCGAGTTTCGTCATCCAAAACCGTCAGACCTCGTGCTCCATGTGGTGCCCGATGTATAGGGCACGCTGTTAGTACATGGTCTGCGGTTTGCTCAGAGGCGCCGCACTCGCAATTCGGTGAAGGAGCGAGACCCCATTTGTCCATGGACGAATGGAATCGCCCAACACCAGTCATCAGGCGGTTGAGCTTAACCCCAGCTGCTCGGGGTAAGCCCATCCCAACGGGCCTGGCACCGGTCTCGGGCACAAAAGCACGGAGCCTGGAAGCACCTTCACAGTACTCCGCTTTCCATTTGTAATTTGTCCATTCAGAGGCGCGGATGCCAAGTCTGGCAAGGTTGTCCAAAAGATTCCGCGCACCTGGCACAAACGGGCGTCTGGATCTTAGTCTCAGTTGGCGATTATCTGAGGACCCACTTAAAAGACCATACAAGATATGATCTGGGTCCAGAGATCCACGGTAAGCCAAGAAGAGTGCATGTCGCTTCCATTCGGCGAAGCTCAGCTGGCTGGATGCCTGAAAGTACAGGTAGGTAGTCCGTTGGAGTGGGATGCAGGCATCCAGTAACTATGCGCAAGGCGTCATTCAAGACACTATCGATGAGGGGAGTGTGAGCACTGCGACACCAGACTGGCGCACAGTACTCAGCTGCTGAGTAGACTAGAGACAAGGTGGCTATGCGTAGTGTTTTAGCACCAGCACCCCATCCCGAGCCCACGAGTCGCCTCAGCAGTGTGACGCGCGATGATAGTTTTTTGCGCAATGCCACTAAATGGTGACGAAACGTGGGCGATCTGTCCAGTTTTACCCCAAGGTAAGCCATCAATTACTGAATGGTAAAGAACACCAATAGTTTTACCGAAATGTTTTTTGCGAATATAAGTAAGTATTAGCCGAGGTTTGTTTGCTGTGAATATTTCCATCAAAGTATTTTAGAGAGATTACATTAAGTTTCATTATTATTTAGAAAATTAAAATGGCATTAATAGCGCTACTTATAAAGGAATTTTAGTAAATAAAAGTTCCTTTGAAATAAACAATACTGTATTTATTGTTATGAAGTAATTTACCTAATCAATAAAAACTTATCTTTACACACTGGCTTTTGTCATAAATGTTGTGGTAATGTTGTAATGTCTTATGATTTTATTTCACTTTTTTAATTTCTTTTGTTGTGAAGCGCCTTTAATCGAATCAGTTTTCTGTAAAAAGCGCTATATAAATTTGTGTATTATTATTCTTATGAAATCGGATAGCAGACGTTTCATAAACCAAGCTAAACTTGAAATGTTGATTGAAGCGGTCACTATATTACTAGAAATTTGAAAGATTCTAAAATGATAAAATAATGGAAGATGCAATAGTTAATAATCTTTTCTTTAAAATAGATATCAAAACCAAGGGGCTTCATACAAAACTCTTTTGTTTAAATAGGTATCCAACTCTACTACGACTGGGGGTGTGGAAAATGCGCGCACTGTTAAAATGCTGTATGCAGTTTAAAAACAACTCGCACGAATGTCTTCAAATTTTATGACTTTTCTTAATGTTTATTCATCTACAAGTTGGTGCAATTTTTGAAAATGACTCTGCTGTTGAACAGCATCTTTTGCAAAACTCTTCCTGTGCCAGCTAATACAGTGACGCTAAATTCTCTATTCTTGCCCGAGGACGTACTTCTTTCCATCAGTCCGATTTTGAAGCTACTGTTATCAAATCTTTTCAATCTGATTTATGTCGACACAAGGAATTTTTTTACAGCATAAAAAACTCATTTACTAACGCTCTTTTTCTTTCGCATATAATTGCTCGTTTTTTTTAATTAATTATTGAACTAAGGATCATGTATTGAACTAATAGCAAAATTAGTGAAGAAGTTTTTTAAATCCAAGTTGATAATCACTTAAGAAATTTGTACAATCGACCCTGGGGGAATTTTTTAAATATTTTATAAGTTGCGATAAAATTAAGATAGGGCAATAATTAGTTGATTCATACGGATTACCTTTTTTGTATATATGGGTATAATTTCAGCAATTTTCAAACTGCTTGAAAAAACTCCTGTGCTAAAGCAAAGAGAGTAGACCTCGGTTAATCCAGATTCGATTTGGCATACAAAACATCATAATTTACAGAAGATCCGGATAATCCGAAGCTTTTTTTATTGAATATTACAGTACAGTATATAGGAAATCATTTCTGCTTTCAGTTTTATCCGAGTTAAGCGAAATTCTGCATTAACCAAATCCGGATTAAGCGAGGTCTACTGTTTCATTTATATTACTCAGTATCAAAAATAATACATTTATTATACTAAAAAAATTTTGTTTCGACATCACAAATTCTGTGGATTTTGGGAGTTTTAAGCAAAACAATGATATTTTACCCTCTTTAAAATAATTGGATAAAGAAAAAATAAGTCTTTGAGGTTTGTGGATGAAAAACAAACAGAACTTTTTGACTTAAATTGATAAGTTTAATTTCGTTGGCCATTTTTTACCTATTGCAGCGAAAAAAACGATTTAGCTTATATAAAATATATAAATTATTTCTTAAGACGTTACCATCATTATCGTCTTCTTGGGAGAAGAGTATCGTTCAGTCTTGATGTTACTTATATAATGTACTGTACATGTATAATCTTCCATAATTGATTGCTTTTGTTTTTATTGTTTAGTACTAAATCATTATAATAATTACAGGTCCAGATGGTAGGTGCTTTCTCGCAGCCTGGGCCGTGAGTAAGTCTGTTCATTGATTTTAAAATGACAGACCGAAACCGAACCTACCAAAACGGAAGGGTATCCACCCACTCCGATGTTCAGTGTGGGTCTGCTAATCGGCAAACGTCATTTTCAGGACGAGGCAATGTTAGGATAAAACTGCCCTTTTCAGGGCACATTGCCAACAAGTTCCGAAGACCCACTATTCTTCAGCTGAACATCGAAGGACTCACTGCAAGCAAGATGAACGTTCTTCATCACCTCGCTATGCAGTCTGAGGCACTCGTCATCCTACTGCAGGAGACCCACTGCACTGATGCAGAAAAGTTGGTACTACCGCACTACCAACTAGCTGGTTCTTCTTTAAGCAAGAAGCATGGCCTTGCCACGTTTGTCCACGAGCGACTGAGATACACGCTTTTGGACCAATCAATATATTGAAGGTCAGTCACACTAAGACGGTGACGGCAGCCTTTCACTTAAATAACCGAGAGGCCAAACGTAAGCTAAAGGTCTACAACAACGGTAGACATTTACCGTTCTGTCCAACTCCTACTTATCTTGGCGTAAAACTGGACAGATCGCTCACGTTTCGTCACCATTTAGTGGCATTGCGCAAAAAACTATCCTCGCGCGTCACATTGCTGAGACGACTCGTGGGCTCAGGGCTGTCACTGGGTGCTTGCGTCCCACTCCAATGGACCACCTACCTGTACTCTCAGGCATCCAGCCAGCTGAGCTTCGCCGAATGGGAGCGACACTCTCCTTGACTATCCGTGGATCTCTGGACCCCGATCATATCTTGTATGGTCTATTAAGTGGGTCCTCAAATAGACCTCGAGCAGCTTGGGTTAAGCTCAACCTCCTGCGGACTGGTGTTGGGCGATTCCATTTGTCCATCCACAAATGGGGCTTGCTCTTTCACCGAGTTGCGAGTGTGGCACCTCTGAGCAAACCGCAGACCATATACTAACAGCATGCCCTATACATCGGGCACCACATGGAGCACGAGGTCTGATGGTTTTGGGTACCAAGTACCGACAGTACTGGTGCGGTACTTAAAAAGTACTGCGGCACATTATTGCATGGTACTTCTCATCTCTGCTTATAATGTAAGGCCTCAAGTAAATATAAAACAAAATTTCACTTTCTTGAAGTAATTGCATTGTTACAATAAAAAAAAAAAAAAATCTTATTACTTGCAAAATGCACTACTAATAAATCTAATTTATTTTCAAATACAAAACTCCACTTAATTGAAGAATCAAAAATATTGTAACTTAAATAGGCCTGGAGTCCGATGTGTCATAATCATTTGATGTTGCCTCGTCATCATCAAGGACATAGTTATTTTCACTGTGATCAGAAATTGAGATATCATGAGGACTCTCACTCAGATCACTATCAATATTTTTCCGGTTTCTTTTGCCATAAAAATTTTGTATATCCATCACAAAGGTTTATATTTATATGAATATTATATTCGTAAAAGAAAAATATAAGACATAAGCAATGAGTTATTTCAAAAACTAAACAAGAACTTTTTCTGGTTAAAATGGCTCGTTTTCTCGAGTGCATCTGTGGTTGCCGTAATGCAGACTAACTACTTTGGCAAATAGAATGTGGTTATCTAAAATATTTGAAAAACTAAAAATTTGTGAACCACATCTGACCCACAGAGCGTATTGTAAACAATTTATGCTTGATATGCTCTGTGAATCACATATGATGCACAGGTTTTTATTGTGTTAAAGACTTTACATCAACACATTCCACTGTATTTGCCATATACTGTTAGTTGTTTAATCATAAGATAATTATCAATTTAAAAATAGACATAAACGTTTGGGTAAAAGCCGTATAAATAACTCTTAGACCAGGGGTCGGCAACCTTTTTCGCACAGCGGACCGGTTTAAGTCGGAAAACTTTTCGCGGACCGGCCTTAAAAATAAACATAAATATTTAGCAATTAAATTTTATTTCAGCTCATAAGATATTACAACAGTGATTCAATGAGAACCTTGAGCTTGTTTTGCCGCAACAAGACGCTCCCACCTTGGAATTATGAAATTCAATGACACACGCATTGTGTCCCTCACGTCCAGTCTGTTTCGCAGTTTCGTCTTTGTTGCTGCCATCACAGAAAATCCAGACTCGCATAAGTAGGACGTCGGAAATGGTAGCAATGTTTTTAATGCTTTTATGGCAAGGTCGGGGTATTCTGGTAAGATCTTCATCCAAAACATTGGCAGAGTCATTGAATCAAAAAGACGTTTCAGGCTACCATCATTTGCAATGTCCACCAGCTGGTCTTCTTGTCGTACTGGTAAGTTTGATCCACCTGGCTTGAAAATAAATGGATTACGGATCCATTTCTTTGCAGCTTGAGGGTCGTTAGCGCTTGGAAACTCTTGTAAAAGAACACTCAAGTGACTGGTTACAAGGTCGAAGAACTCTTGCTCAGGCTCGCTGCCTTTCAAAGTCTCTGCTAACGTTTGAAACATGTCAAATACTCTTTTGTTTACTCGCTGCTCCCATGATTTAAGTTTGTCTTTAAATGCAGCCACTTTATCTGCCAACTTGAATACAGTTGTCATTTTGCCCTGCAGTGAGAGATTAAGTTCATTAAGCAGGTTGAAAATGTCACATAAGTAGGCAAGTTTGAGAACCCATTTTTCATCACTAAATTTGTTAGCAAGGTCTGAGTTTTTCTCCAGTAGAAACCTTTGCAGTGGTTCACGTAATTCAAACACTCTGTTTAATGATTTTCCACGGGAAAGCCACCTTACTTCTGTGTGAAAAAGAAGGCATTTGTGTTCTGCATCCATATCTTCTCATATCTGCTCAAACAGCCGGGTGTTAAGTGCATGAGCTTTAATAAGGTTGATCATTTTAACTACATCACCAAATACACTGTGAAGCTCAGGTGATAGTTTTCGGCTCGCCAGCATTTCCCTGTGAATGACACAATGAGTAGCTTCGCACTCTGGTGCGACCTCCTTAATGCGAACAGTCAAACCAGACAGACGGCCAATCATGGCTGCAGCTCCATCCGTGCACACACCGATGCAAAAAGACCAATTCAGTTTTTCTGAGAAGTATCCATTGAAAGACTTGAATAGTTCAGAGGCAGTGGTGTTTTTTGGCAATAACAAAGCACACAATATGTCCTCATGAATATCCTCTTCATGGAGATATCGAACAAAAACTAGCAGCACAGCTTTGTTTTCAATATCTGTAGACTCATCACATTGAATCGCAAACCACGGTGACTTTACAATCTGCTCTAACAATTGAGTTTCAATGTCTTTTGCCATATCCTCAATTCATCTTACAACAGTGCAAGCCGAAAGAGGAACCTGCGCTATCTTTTTAGCTGCCGATTCTCCTAAAACTTCACGGCAAATATCAGTACACGCAGGTAGAATAAATTCTTCTCCAATAGTAAATGGTTTCTTAGTCTTAGCAATTCGGTAAGACACCAAATACGATGCTCTTAGTACATCGGAATTTGTTGACAAAGCAGTCTTCAATGATCATTTTTCGCCTTCGTAATCACGCTTCCTTCTTTCAAAAAACTCCAAAGGCTTATCTTTTAATTCGTGGTGCTTTGTTTTCATGTGCCGAAGCAGTTTTGAAGGTTTCATTGCCTCGTTTGACAATTTGCTGTTGCAAATTAGGCAGAGCGGACAAGGTGCTGCGGAATCACTAGTTGAAATAAATCCGTACTTTAAGTACGACTCGTTATATTCGCGATTGAAAGAGGCTTTCCGTTTTTTCGATGTTGTAGGTCCCTCGTCCTCGACGTCAGACTCTTGAAATGGTACTGACCTTTTTCCAAAAAATCTCAGCAAAGATGTTTGTTTTTCACTCATTATTTTCAGACTCAAAGTATAAGTGTTAAAACTTATAAACTATAATATTTTAGCTTTCAAATTTTAGTAGGAATAATTTATTTTAACTGTAACTGCAGTTTGCTATAATTTCTAACTGCTTAGACTTAATTTCTAACGTTATTTTCTTGCTTAACTCCCTCATCAACCTAACACTGCTAACACAGAAAAACCACAACTGCTAGTTGCATCATACATAACAAAGGTATTTGTTAGTTTTATTGTCTTTTTGCCTTGTTACGTCATATGCAACAATGCTTGAATAAACACCATTCAAAGCCGACATTAGAAAACGCTTTTAAGCACCGAAATAATCGAAACTTACGCATAAATGTCCTACTTTACGTCCATTTACGTCCCAGCGCACCCAAAGTGTTAAAATCAAGCAGTCAAATCTCACAAAACGTCCGAAAGCAATTGGGTATTAAACTCTAACGTTACAAAAATGTTTCAAAGCATTTAATCAGGAAAAGTACGCGGCCCGGCAACGAACTCCTCACGGACCGGCACTGGGCCGCGGCCCGGTGGTTGCCGACCACTGTCTTAGACAGTAAAAGAGGTTTTTAAAAACGAATTCATAAATTGATCAAGATTTTCATGAGCTGTCATTTTGTCAGACATATACAGATGATTAAATCTTTCCACAGATCATTATTAAACTCTTCAATAATAAAATTCAATATGCCACAAATAAATTTATTATCGTTAATATTTTGATCATTTTTTGATTGCTTAATCGAAGCTATAAGAAATACACTTGGTAGATAATATGAAATGTCATAATACATTATTCCAGAGATCATTATGTTGCATATGTTATTGAAATAAATAGAATTTATTAAAGTTTTTAAATTTCTGCATGTTCTAATTGGTTGACTGATAACACATTTTATTGATCAGCTTAGAAGATCATTTGCGTAATTTCTAATTTGAAACAAATCTATGTTGAAGTCCCTAAAACTTAGTAGGGGAAGGTGGGACTAGTTCGGACAAAATTTGTTTTTTTAAATCTGGCGTTGGTTTGAAATGTGATAAAGAAAAACTAGTTGTACCATATTGTAGCCAGATCTTTCAGTTAAAAAGGGGAGCAAATTCAAAAAGTTTTTTCTTTTACTTTTTGAGAAATTGCTGTAAAATGGGACCCTAGTCAAATGTCTGAAATTACCCCAGTGTCGGAGTTGATTCGAACAAACTCCGGGGTAATTTCGGACATTGATTTTAAATGAGGCACAGTTTCATCCCAGTCGAAATAGTTTTTAATTTAAATATTTACAGTAACTAGTGAAACAAAATGGCTTTGCTCAAATTACGTTAAGAAATTCAGAGATTCGATCTCTCCCACCCATGAAACTTAATAGGGTTAGATTCTTGCGAGAAAACTATGGAGAGTATGTATCCAAGACCAATAATAACCTATCTCTGTTATTATAGATTGCAAGAACAAAAACAGTTTAATTTTATATGTTTCTTAACGAATTTTTAATACAATCGTACAAGTCAGACCATATCACAATTTTCAAGATCAAATGCAAACTGAACATGCGGACGGCGTGCAGATCCGCTAAACTTGGGCATCGGTAGTTTTCTTACAATGTCATTGCGTGACCAGAAAGCTTCATCCATTGAGTCAATAACAAAAGTCGGTAGGTCTTTAGCAATGCGAACAGGAATTCTACGCAGAAACATCCCTTCGTATTCTAAATCGTCAATAGCATCGACTCTTGCCATGTAGTTTAGAAACCGGGATTGTCCTTTAACTTTGACCACAACAAAGTCTCCTTCAATTATTTCACCATCTAATTTGTCAAATTCACTGCTATCTGAAAGATCTAATTCCTTTTCAGCATCACTTTCACTGCTAAAACAAGTGCATTTGGGAAACAATTGTGTCTTTTGCTAGATTTAGATTTCCTTTGTGCACTTTGTTCCATGTTTTGTTCATCTCTGCTTTTGTTTGTTGCAGTTTCGCTGTATAAGCAACAAGGGCTACTTAATTCGTCACTGTTAACAATTAAAGGCTCATTATGGCCAGTTTTTTTGGACAATGCAGGATCAGATAGTGAACTAAAGTGTTTACGAACCACTTTTTTTTTTTAAGACCAGAAGGTTTATTAGCAGTTAGAGCATTTTCTTGCTCTATTCTATTTTTTTCAGGGGTATCAGTACCAATCATTGTTCTACCTTTTTTGCGCTTTTTCTTCGATGTTTTATCACAAAAAGGAGCCGCTGGATATGGACGAGTTCATTCAGGAGACAAAAACCTTGTTTCTTTGGTTTGATTTTGTACATCCTGAGTGAGTTTACCTAAATTTGGACTAGCTACGCTAGTTGGAATGCTGATTGATGCGGTTTGAGAAATTTTATCGAAAGAATTCTCCCGTTGCTCTTCGTTTCTTGCGAGTGGTCTGTCTGTAACAGTAGAACACAAAAAATCTTGATCCGAAAAAATACTTCTATCTAAAGGAAATATGCCGCTTGATAAAAAGATAAAAACCTTGTTTCTTAATAAAATTTCTTATTTCTTGATAAAAAGGTTTGATTTTGTACATCCTGTGTGAGTTTACCTAAATTTGGACTAGCTACGCTAGTTGGAATGCTGATTGATGCGGTTTGAGAAATTTTGTCGAAAGAATTCTCGTTGCTCTTCGTTTCTTGCGAGTAGTCTGTCTGTAATAGCAAAACACAAGAAATCTTGATCTGCAAAAATACTTCTATCTAAAGGAAATATGCCGCTTGATAAAAAGACAAAAACCTTGTTTCTTAATAAAATTTCTTATTTCTTGATAAAAAGGTTTGATTTTGTACATCCTGCGTGAGTTTACCTAAATTTGGACTAGCTACGCTAGTTGGAATGCTGATTGATGCGATTTGAGAAATTTTGTCGAAAGAATTCTCACGGCTCTTCGTTTCTTGCGAGTGGTTTGTCTGTAACAGAAGAACACAAGAAATCTTGATCCGAAAAAATACTTCTATCTAAAGGAAATATGCCGCTTGATGAAAAGATGCTTTTAATATTAATTGGAGTAGCAGCTCTATCCCAGGCTGTTGAACATATTAAAGATAAATCATTAATTTAAATTGTCTTTCCTGGATTCGAGATCATCTAATCATTCATGCCTTGGCTGACAAACGTTTTAAATGGTTCAAAGACTGTTAAATCAAGCGGCTGCAGTTTGTTAGAAGTGTGCGGTGGTATCGTAAGGAGGACAATGCCATTTTCCTTTGCAAAAGTAATCGCCTCGATACTTATGTGTGATTGGTGATTATTCAAAATCAAAAGAACTTTTCTATCATTAGAACAACGAGTAAAGTTTACGAAAAATTGCAGCACTTTTACAAAATTATGTGAAGTCATCCACTCAGATTTATGCGCTAATGCCATTGGGCCTGATGGAATGTTTGCAAGTATTCTGGAGGGATTTTCTCTTACACGAGGAAAGACCCATATCGGAGGCAAAGCTAATCCGCTTGCTCCTATAATGCCAATCTGTGTGATTATTTCTCCTCTCCCTTGGGAGGTAACTTGTCCAACTTGATGAGCACCTTTTTCCGCAAGTACTTTTTGCATTTTTCCCACTGTGGTTATCCAGTCTAAAAATATCATTTAAATTTTAATTAATCTACCTTTTCATTAAGTTAAATCATAAAGCACACAGGCTATTAATTTCGCTTACAACCTCATCCAAATTGAATATTTTAGAAGCATTAAAGCCATAGAGTCGGTAAACATCTGCCACTTTTTAAAAAAAAGTATTTACAGTAAAGCGATTAAAACTGAACATTCTTGCAAGGCTTGTAGATTCCGGTGTGCGTAAACCTATGTTTGTATTACGTTTTAAGAAAGAATGTAACCAATCATAGCCAGCCATTTTATTTTGGGTCCATGATGCGGCGTTGAAATTTTATTTTTGAGAGCGTATTTATAAGCTAATCGTCTCACTGCAGCAGATGTTAATCCATAAAACAGTTTAGAGCAAATGAGTATATAGGAACACAGCGATAGCTCCATTTCGTCATCGAATATTTGCCAATTTCTTCGTCCTCTTTTAAAATTGTATGAGTCTTTTTCGGCCTTGTATCTTCTGACATAACCGCTAAGTGTAGACTTTTTAATATTGTGATGAGCTGCTGCTTCTCTGATAGATGTTTTTTTTTCAACAACTAATTTTATTACAGCTTCAACAGTACTTGCATTAAAATTAGCATTAATATCCTCTATATTTTTGTAAGTTCTAACCATTTTTGGACCTACATAAAACTATATTAATTTGAAATTTACTTGGGGCTATTTCGGACATAAAAATATTTTGTCCGAAATAGCCCCAACAACCACGTGCAAAAGAAAATGGCGGTCAATGGCAGCAAGGTTAAGTTTTAGCAAATTGTTTTTGCTTAATCTGTTCTAGTAGTTCTCCTCTATATTTCCAACTATTTAACTAAACTTAAACTGCAACAATAAAAGCAATAAACCTTACGTTCTAATGAAAGACATTTTAACTATTTGTCCAAAAATTAAAAAATCAAAAATTACTCTGTCTTGCAGCTGCCTTCCACGTTCTAACAAGATTGCAACTCACTGATGAATGTTCAAAGATAATATTATGGCACGTGGTTGTGAGAAAATCAAACCGGAAGTGCCTTGCCCGAGGTAACCCCGTGTTTGAAATAACCCAAGTTTCCCTATTTTATATTCTGTGAATTGAGCTTGTGTCATATTTCTGTTATTGAGTGGGAGAATTGCGATATTAAGTCACGTGCCATAGTAGTTTTATTGTGCCGTGATTCTTTTTATCAAATGCTGTGGCGCTTGCCTTGAGTATTCGTCGTGTTAACTTTCAAAATTGGTCAATCAGGTTTGATTTTTAGTTCAGTTACAAAAAAACTTAACAAAGTAATAGGCATTTGTGTTCTATTAAAGTAACTTCAAAAATTTAAAACTACTTGGCTTATACGTCTTGTGAAAGATGAAGTAAACACAATAAATAGAAGGTTTTAAAAAAATTAAATTTTCTCAGTATTTTATTGCTTGCTTACAAGCTACTTTGCAAACTATGGTGAGATCTAAGGTTAAACTGCATGTTAGCCTAAAACTGTTTTGGGAATATATAAACATACTTATTTCTTATTTGAAGCGATATTTTGTTTAAATTTTCACTTCAATCAATAAACATTTATGTGATTAAAAGATCATTGTCAATCAGTGGTGGCTGGCAAGTAAAAAATGAAAAGGTGCTGCAATCAGAAGCGCAGGAATATTTTTTGGCTGATGGGGCAAAATATATAAAAAGACATTTTTGATTGAAAAGGCACTCAGAAAAATTAAACGTTAAGCACAGGCTTAATGGAAGAAATTTTTCTTAAAAAACTTATTGAAGACAATAAAATAGATAAATAAAGATCTTTATTTTTTTGCCGCGGTCTTTCATTTACTTAACCCGCAAATATTTTTGATTTATTCAAAAAAAACAAAACATCTCTGTTGCAAATGAAAGTCTTTTCTATTTTATCGACCCTCATTTTCCATTAAAAAGATTCACACCTTAATCAAATTCAAGTAAAGACCTTTTTTAGTTTTCCCTAATTTTGAGGAGATAAGTTTTCTTCAATTTGCTAAAATCTACGTTTGTTGAGAGTCTTTCTTTCTAAGTTATGTATTCCCAGCCAAATTACTCTTTTATGCCAAGTGCTCTTTTCGAAAAAGTAGGTGACCCCTTGTCTAAATTGATATTTTTAAAATTTGCTAGATTTGATTTTGGTCGAGATATGTAATTGTAGAAACAAATCTAACATAGTTCTTCTGTCCTGCAAATTTCCAAAGCAATTGCCCCTGATTCCCATTTTCGGCGCTCCTGAATCTACCATCTCTAAAACACAATTTGTGTTAATTTGAAGAATATTAAAGTTTATTGAGAACTAAGCATTTTAACTAAAAAGCTTTGTGCACAAGAAAGTGAAGTGTTGTGTTTGTTACGCCTATGATCGAATCGAGTAAACTGCGTTTATTGCAGATCAAATGTACGTACTGTATAAAGCGTAATAAAATGCATTATAATATCGCTTTAAACAAAGTCGATTTTTTCGGAGCCATAAGCTTTTCGTGACGCTCTCATCAGTGGCAATCGCGTCAAAATGGGACGAACCCAGAGAAAATCAAGGTATTTATAGTCTCAACAGTTGGGAGAAAGGTGCTGCAGTCTCGGAAAGGAGAAAGGCACAATTGCACAGTGTGGTGCAATACAGTGTAATCTCGGAAAGGAGAAACGCACTATGTGCAATTACCCCTGGAGAAACACTGTTACTCGCAACTAAGGTTATTTGAAAAGTTTCAATGTGTAAACAAATTCCTTTTGCTTACATAAAACCGGATGTTTGGTTTTGATAAAAGTTGCCTCGAGTAGACACAGATGGAACGAGTTGCGTGCCACAGCAAGAATTTTAAAACGTTTGTCGTTATAGTTTGCAGCACATTGCTCGTTGTCAAGCAAGTGTTGTCCTATGGCAGAGTTATAGCCATTTAGGAACATGCTGCTTAATTCTATCTTGTACTCAGCATATTTCCGAATCTTTTCTTTTTTAGAGTGGCAAGCAAGGATTCATTTCTGTTATGAATTTTCATGCTTGTCTTTTCTTCAATCATAGCGAGGTATCTGTAAAATCTAATTTTGTCAAAGTATGACAGAAATTGACAGGTTGTACGTAAAAGATTGCTGTGGCACGCAACTCGTTCCATCTATGTCTACTCGAGGCAACTTATATCAAAACCAAACATCCGGTTTTATGTAAGCAAAAGGAATTTGTTTACACATTGAAACTTTTCAAATAACCTTAGTTGCGAGTAACAGTGTTTCTCCAGGGGTTTGCACATAGTGCGTTTCTCTTTCCGAGAACATCCTGTATTGCACCACACTGTGCAATTGTGCCTTTCTCCTTTCCGAGACTGCAGCACCTTTCTCCCAACTGTTGAGACTATAAATACCTTGATTTTCTCTGGTTCGTCCCATTTTGACGCGTTTGCCACTGATGAGAGCGTCACGAAAAGCTTATGGCTCCGAAAAAATCGACTTTGTTTAAAGCGATATTAAAATGCATTTCTTAAACTTTTAACGTAAAAAGGCAAAGTTACTAAAAGAAACTCAATATTACGTAATAAAAAATATTTAATTATCTATTAACTTAATTATTAAATATGCACAATGGAATGCAACTTTTATCAATAATCAGCTCGGGTTCAAATTTTTGAATAAGTAAACTTTCTTTAATTAATACTTTGCGCCAATAATTTGCAGTTGATAAAACTGTTAATCAAAGTCAATGTAATGGTTAGGATTATCCATAATACCACCACCAAGGTTCATCAAAATCAATTTTTACAATTTTATGTTGACTTAGAAATTCACAACCGAGAATTAGATTTCACAACAAATTTTTTAACACCACGAAATTTACAGAATTATAATTTCGACCTTGAAATTCAGAAGCGGGGCATAACCCTTAATAGTTTTTACGGTCGAATTTTTCACAGCTAACAATAGCTTCAAAATCTCACTATTTTTCTCGTAATAGATCGTTGACAAATTCTGAATTTATATGATTAAACTTTGCACCATTATCAATAAGTAAATTAGCCCGTACTCCATTAATCTAGAGCAGTGGTTTTTAACCAGGGTTCCTCCAGAACAGTCCAGGGGTTCCGCAAGTGCACATTAAAATCCGAGAGTCTATTTTATTATTGTATTGTACGCATATTGTTTAAATATACAGTGATTTTTGATCTATTAAGTCCCATTGCAATCATATAAGTTTCTGTTGCATTCAATTAAGTCTGTGTTAGTTTTTAATAATATTTTATTTTTAATAGCACAGACAACTTCGGCTAAAACACACAGCACGTCATAAAGCCAAATGAAAATTATCAATTATGCTACCTCACAATGCGAACTAGCTGGTTATGAACAGGGAGTTACAGTACAGTAGGCTACTGTACTGTACTGTACTGTACTGTACTATAATTCTCTGTTCGTTACAGTATCATTACAGTATTAAAATGAGTAAAACAGAAAATTGTGCACTAAATTGTCTATTTTTTATTTTTTATTTGGGCACAAGCTTTCGTGGGCTATTGCTCACTTCATCAGGTGCAATACTTCATCACTTCATCAGGAGCAATAGCCCACGAAAGCTTGTGCCCAAATAAAAAATAAAAAAAAATCAACTTTAGTGCACAATTTTCTGTTTTACTCATTTTATTTGAAATGTTGACACGGCTCCCCCGATTCTATTCCTATTACAGTATTAGTTAGTTTGCATTGTGATGTAGCATTATTGATAATCAATTCGCATTATGACATGCTATGTGTTTCATCCGAAGTTGTCTGTAACAATGGTTCTCAACCGCCGGTCCGCGGACCAGCAACGATCCGCGAACTAAAATCTGTATTGGATATGGTGGTGAAAATAGTTAATTATATCAAGATGAGGCCACTTAAACGTCGACTGTTTACAAAGCTTTGTGCAGGTATGGAAGCGAAACATTCCAGTTTAATCCAGCACACAGAAATACGATGGTTGTTAAGGGGAAAAGTATTGTCTCGTTTTTACGAATTAAGAAAAGAGCTATTGACCTTCTGTTTGCAAGAAAGCCTGAAAGAGTTTGTAGAATGTTTGAGCGATGACCATTGGTGTTCCAAGTTAGCATACCTTACCGATATATTTCATGAATTGAACCTTTTGAACAGTGGCATGCAGGACAGGAACGAAAATATCTTGTCTTCTACTAATTGCTAGAATTCTTGAATAAAATAAATGCT
Organism: Diplosoma virens; assembly: GCA_963680785.1. Taxonomy (NCBI): domain Eukaryota; kingdom Metazoa; phylum Chordata; class Ascidiacea; order Aplousobranchia; family Didemnidae; genus Diplosoma; species Diplosoma virens. Next base: position 40,997,993 of record OY796890.1, on the reverse strand, counting down.
TTTCAGAAGAAAGTGACAATATGGAAGAAACGCATAGCTGCAAGAAATTTGGAAATGTTCCAAGTACTCCAAGCAATTGTCCGAAAATTCACAACTAATATTGAACCACTTGCACACTTTGTTAATAAATCTTGACAAATATTTTCCATCGATATCTGTTGACCAATATGACTAGGTTAGAAGCCCATTTGTGGAATTTGAGCCATCTGAAGAACAATTGACATTAACAGAAGAAAAAGAACTTGCCAGTATTTCAAGTGATAGAACATTGAAGTTGAAGCATTCTGAGCTTAGCTTGGATGCATTCTGGTTGTTGGTTGAAAAGGAATATCCTGCAATTGCCCAAAAAGCGCTTCGACTTCTTGTGCAGTTTTCAACCTCCTACTTGTTTGAGTTTGGATTTTTAGCTCTGACAACAATCAAGCACAAGAGGCGAGCACAATTGCTGTCTGTGGAAGATGAACTTCGTGTGTGTCTGTCAAAAACACGACCCAATCTTAAAGAGTTGTGCAAGAAACATCAGGCTCAAGTTTCACATTGAATTTTTTACGCAAATAAATGTAATTTTTTACAGTTTGTATTTTTATTGTGAATAAATCTGAATATGAGTATTTTAATCTCATTTTATTAATCAAATGATGTTTTTTGCATAAGAAATCAAAGTATTGCACAAGGGTTCCTCAAGCCCCTGGAATGTTTCATTGGGGTTCAACTCCACCAAAAAGATTGAAAACCACTGATCTAAAAAATAACATTTACGTTTTTATCGCTAATCGAGTTTTTAATGCACTGATGTAAGGGTATTCTTCTTCGTCTTCGCAAACTGTCGCAAGTGTCTTCAAAATTTTCTTGATCTTTGATAAACAATCTTTTGCAAAATGGCCCAAGCGATTGCATTTGTAGCAAAGGCGCTGATTGGCTGGACAATCAGCACGTTTATGCCATGAACCACCACAAACTTGCAAGTTTTGTATTTAATGCTATGGTAGCAAATTCGTTTCGCCATTTCTCGTTCTCTTCCTGCGGTTAAACATTTTTGGTATTATCAAATGCGACGTAGTTATTCTCTCAGAATGTCGAACTTCATAAGATTCAGCATTTTTTTGTGCTTCTTGTAAGGATTTTGCTTTGTTGAATACATTTTCTAACCGTATATCTTATTTTCTATAAGTCTTTATCTTATGTTTGGCGAATAGCAGCTTCTTTGGATTGCGACGCTCTAACATCTAGGAAATTACAATCATTGCTCAATATCTTCAGTCTTTGCAGGAAATCTTCGAGAGATTTATTTTTGTTTTTTCGGCTTGTATTAAGACGATTTCTGACATAAATTTCATCCACTGGTTTGGCATAAACACGTTCCAGCTTGTTCAGAGCATTGACATATGTAGTACATTCGGTAATGTATGAGTAAACATTTGTGTCAATGAAGTTAATCACAACGTCAAGTCTGTCTCTATCGGTTGAGCCATTAATTCTTCGAATAAAACTCTCAGATATTTTTCTCCAATTCAACCACCTTCTGGGACATTCTTCCGAATTAGCCTTGGTATCAAATATTTGAGGCCAAAGACACTTATCCGTATTTCAGTTTAATGAATTGTAATAAGATTTATTATATAATAATTAAACTAAACTAAGGCTTTATTAAACTGAAAGAAATCATTCTTAACAAAAACAGAACAAACATTAGTATAACAAATAAAATCACACACGAGTCAACATTACAAGTACTGTAAAGCGCAATTGAGGCATAATAGCAAAGAGTTTTTATTAGTTATCATTGGGGCGAGTATCGGTCAATTAAACTGCTAAAATGGTGCCAAGTTCGATACTCCGTTAAGTGCTACAAATAACATATCAATTTTATCAACTGCAAATCATTGTCACAACTTATTAATTAAAGAAAGTTTACTTATTCAAAAAACTGGACCCGATCTTAATATTGATAAAAGTTGTATTTCTTAACATCTCTTTGTGCATTTTTAATAATTAATTCATCTAGTTATTACGCAATGTTAAGTATTTTTTTGTTATTTTAGTTTCTAAAAGATTTTATTTGAATAAGGAATTGATAATGATTCATAGCTTGAAATCAATTTTCTATTATGAGTTAGTTGGTTTTACTTTTTAGTTTTTTCATAAAATATTTAGTCCATTGAACTTTGACTGATTTTATTAATTGATTTATTCATTATAATTTGATCGGTTAAATAAAATCGTTAATTTGACTTTGTTGAAAAGGTTTCTGTTAAGGGGCTTTTAGCATTTCTTTTAATAATTAATTTTCTATGTTTTTATAATGTGATGATTTTTGATGGTAGTACTCAAGATGAAAAAGATTACGATAAGGGGTCCAGAAAGATTCAAACAATTGAAAAAGTCATGAACCGGGTACGTGAGGGTTTTCATAAATGACAGAAAAGAAAAAGTTACTGACGGATATAGGCCCCAAAATCTTGGGTGATCGATGTATCTAGTTAATGTTTCAATAAGGTTGGAAAAATAAAAATGTTAACAAGGCTACAAATCAAACTATAAGTTTTGTTTAAGCCTCAGAGCTCGTTTCCACTACAAGCGTAGAATGAAGTATTCTTTGTGGGTTTTGTTAATTTTTTGCTTCGTTTTGCGCTCGCTTAGATTTTAAGGCCCGTTTCTACTACGAGCGTGGAAAATATTATTCTTTGTTTTTTTTATTGATTTTTTTGCTTTGCTTAGCGTTCGCTTCAATTTTAAGCGTGGAAAGATCAACTTTTTATTTTTATTTTTTTAGTTTTAATTTTTTTAAAAATTTAAAATTGGCAACTTCTTGATTTGTTTTAAATTCACTTTTAGAATTTTACGCAGTGTCACGCAAAATAATGCATTTTCGTAAAGAGCTTCTTTGTGGTACAGAATTTTAATATCGCTTTAAACAAAGTCGATTTTTTCAGAGCCATAAGCTTTTCGTGACGCTCTCATCAGTGGCAATCGCGTCAAAATGGGACGAACCAGAGAAAATCAAGGTATTTATAGTCTCAACAGTTGGGAGAAAGGTGCTGCAGTCTCGGAAAGGAGAAAGGCACAATTGCACAGTGTGGTGCAATACAGTGTAATCTCGGAAAGGAGAAACGCACTATGTGCAATTACCCCTGGAGAAACACTGTTACTCGCAACTAAGGTTATTTGAAAAGTTTCAATGTGTAAACAAATTCCTTTTGCTTACATAAAACCGGATGTTTGGTTTTGATAAAAGTTGCCTCGAGTAGACACAGATGGAACGAGTTGCGTGCCACAGCAAGAATTTTAAAACGTTTGTCGTTATAGTTTGCAGCACATTGCTCGTTGTCAAGCAAGTGTTGTCCTATGGCAGAGTCTTGCTTGCTTGACAACGAGCAATGTGCTGCAAACTATAACGACAAACGTTTTAAAATTCTTGCTGTGGCACGCAACTCGTTCCATCTGTGTCTACTCGAGGCAACTTTTATCAAAACCAAACATCCGGTTTTATGTAAGCAAAAGGAATTTGTTTACACATTGAAACTTTTCAAATAACCTTTAGTTGCGAGTAACAGTGTTTCTCCTGGGTAATTGCACATAGTGCGTTTCTCCTTTCCGAGATTACACTGTATTGCACCACACTGTGCAATTGTGCCTTTCTCCTTTCCGAGACTGCAGCACCTTTCTCCCAACTGTTGAGACTATAAATACCTTGATTTTCTCTGGGTTCGTCCCATTTTGACGCGTTTGCCACTGATGAGAGCGTCACGAAAAGCTTATGGCTCCGAAAAAATCGACTTTGTTTAAAGCGATATTAAAATTCTGTACCACAAAGAAGCTCTTTACGTAAATGCATTTTATTATTTTAAAGATCGTTAGATTTACGGCAAGAAAAATTTACTTACAAAGATGAGTAGGGAATCACTCCTAACTCTGCCACTGCTTTATTGAATATGACCAAAAATTTTTTTGGCCTATAATATATTCAACTAATCGAGAAATTAGCACGATGCGATCGTAAACAACAAAGTACCGTGTTTCTCCTAAAATAAGACAGGACTTATACTAATTTTCAGTCCGAAATTTACACTAGAGCTTATTTTCGGGGATGTCTTATTTTGGTATACTAAAAATGATGTTACAAAATAAAAATTAAAAAATTTTCTAAATAAACAGAAATTACAAAAAACTATTTCTATTTACCAGGCCGTGTATTTACTTATCATTAACATTTTTTTTTTATTCACAAACTCGTTAACAAGAATTTATTTAAAAACAATCATATGATTATCCTCTGGAATATCTTGCAAGTCATCGGGTTCCAAAATTCCAGCGAAGTTTTCGCTTAACTGAGATTAGGGAAGAATATAATTGGCTAAGGTTACGGAAGTTTTGTCGTCACCAGTTAACTAGGGCTTATTTTAAGAGCAGGGCTTTTTTTAAAATCATTCTCAAAAATCACGCTAGGTCTTATCATCGGGAAAACACGGTACCAATGTGATATTGGTCGAAATCGAATGAGTCTTTGTACTTTTGTACAGTAAAGTGTTGTCAAATCACCCTTATGTGTGTATTTTGTCAATCAGTTGAACATATTATAGGTCAAAAGTGATTTTGTTCATATTCATTAAAGCAGTGGCAAAGTAAGGAGTGATTTTTTACTGATCTTTTTATAGCGTTTTATTATCGTTTTTGACAATGAGTTAAGTTATGAACACAAAAAGTTAAAATTAATAAAATGATAACCGCAGTATTGACTCTTTGTTTTATTTTTAAAATATTTGAATATTTCTATTACAGTTTTTTATTCAAATAAAATCTATTTGAAATAAAACTGATGGATGAGCTTTATTGGTTGAAATCGATTTTTTAGTACGAGTTAGTTGATTTTAGCTTTTATTTTCATTAAATATTTGGCCCATTGAACTTTGCTGATTTTACTTTTCAAAGAAACCATTGATGTATGCAGGAATCAAATTAAAAAACTTGTAAAATATGATTTATTCAATCTTTATTTCAATATAGATTATGTTCTTCCATATTTTCTCGTTTCCTTTTCACTGCATTGCAGCTGGCCAATTCTATATTGGTTGCCGGTTTGGTATGTGATCTACCCAAGAAATATGACCCACCACTACCAACATCTAGTACGTTCAAAAAGTATAAAAAATAATTTATTTAATGCAATGATACGTAAAAATATTTTATTATCTACATTATTAATATAAACAAACATAAGAATCTAATCGTTATTTTATCACGTACTCTCTCATCGTGGCATTTTTTAGGTAGATCACAAGCTAAACTAGAAACATGTAGGTAGATCACATACGAAACCGGCACCTTATATTGTGTACATAAGTCATCCAGTATGTGTTCTTGCCGGATTATGTGAGATTTTATACTGCGATGTGAGATGCTGAGTCCGCACAGAACTCTGCTGAAGAAGAAGTTTAAGTAAAACAAACCCTGTCTGTTAGTGTGCTATTCTGTAATAGTAAAGTTGTGTTGAATTTTCAGATAAATTGCTCTGTCACATAAATTTAGAGAGCGAATTTAATATCAACAAAACACAATTGGTGTAAGATTTTAAGCTCATTGCTTTTCGTTTTTGCCTCTTCGTTCATTTCCACGAGGCGACCTAATTTTTTATTCAAATGCATTTCTTGTGATTAATTTTAATTGTCATTGTTTTGGCTTTTTTCCTCCTTCGCCACGAGGCGATTAATACTCACAGGTGATTTGTCCACTGACAAAAAATATGTAATTAGATTTAAAGCAAAAAGTGCTTTAAGCAGTTAGCTTCATTTTATAGTAAAGACTTCAATTTTTTTTATGTCTTCAGTTTTTTAATATGTTTTATGTTTGGTAAATTTTAGTTAAATAAGTGAATGATTATAGTCCTATATACATAGTATAGTGAATATTTGAATTTAAATTTGGTTTATTCAGGAACTTTATTGTTATCAACGTTTACCCGTTTTCTACTAGAGTTGGCATATGGCAAAACAGTACAAAATTTATTCTTTTTATTTATTTTTGCTTAATTGCAAACAAACAATGATTTAGGTCACTGACCTAATTAAGTGCCACTAGACACCAGGTTTGAAAGCAATTTTGCAATCATTGACGTTCTGTTGTGTTGAATAGAGGAGGTACAGATTTAGAGTGATAGAAAATTTTGAAGACATTCAAAGGTAAGCTTTATAATACGTATTCGCAAACATTATTTAATTATTAAACATAGAATTTTTGTCAGTAACTATTTGGCTCTAATATACCCAAGTTTCTATATATTTGCTATTTTATAGTTTGAGTGGCTTAGAATTTTGAAAGTGTGTCCATATGGCAACATTAGTAAAATACAAGCATATTTGTTTTAGAGTGTTTACTTTGAATGAAGCGCTCGATGCGATTACTGACGACGACAATCCTTGTGACATATTCATTAAATCTCCTGATGTTTAACCCTTTAAGGCATTGGTTCTCAAAGTGCTCCGTACGGAGCCCCAGGGCTCCGCGAGAGAAACCTAAGGGCTCCGCGAGCTATTGGTTTACTTATTAAACTACTGACTCGGCTAATTTTGCAACTGTCCTAAGAAGCAATAACAACCTACAAATAACTTCAATTAATCCGCAATTTGAATATTTTTTGAATACAAAGCAGCAAATACTGATAATCTGATAAGTGAAGACCTTTTTTTTTTTTTTTTAGAGAACACCTTGATTTTGGAACGAAAATTGAAAATCAAGAGACTGAATTTAAGTGAAGACCTTTTTTTATCACCATGATTTTAGGACAAAATTGGTTTTTTGTCTGAGAACCTCAGACAATTTTTTTTGTCATATCCGAAATGTACTATAAAATCATGATTTGGGCAAACGTCACAAAATTTGGGCAAAACTTCATTGCCCCCCCAAATTTTTTTGGGCTGGTACGGCTATGGTAAGTAATAATGTGTTTTTTTTTTGTTTTTATTTTCATAAATTTATTGTGGGGCTCCGTAGATAATGGTCAACCTCTTCATGAGCTCCATAACAATAAAAGTTTGAGAACCCCTGCCTTAAAGGGTTAAGAGCTCCCAGATAAGGATTCTGGTGATGAAAATGATTGCAATACTCAAAACCCAGACAACTTCTCTCGTAATCAGTTGCTTGTTCCTGCGGAAATTCGCTTTCGAAATCAGAATAACGAATTGGACGATGACAGTAATGACGCTGCTGCATCTGTGCCACTTGTCAAACGAAAAAGGATTGCAAAATTGAAGTCTAGCTACAAATGGAAAATAAATCAAGCCATCAAAGGTTTGGCATTTTTTCCAGACTGCAACTTTTCAAAATATAATGTGTTTAGTCCAAGTGACCATTTTGAAGTCTTTTTTGACGATGATCTATGCAATTTTATACTGAAACAATCCAATTTATACGGTCGTTTCAAAAATTTTACATCTGACATCAGCAAAGTTTTTTTTGGAATATTGATTATATGACATAGCAAAGAGCTGTACTGGAACAATGGAATCGATTTGAGAAACGAAGCTGTATACAGATCTATGAGACGAAATCGTTTTGACCAGATTATGAGGAGCCTCCACTTCAATGACAATGCAGCGCTTGACTACACAGATAAATATTGAAAACTGCGACCTTTAATTCATCACCTACAAAAGAAATTTATGGAACATTTTGTGCCCACACAAAATACCTCACATGACGAGGCGATGGTCGAATATTTTGGAAAACATAGCTGCAAACAAGCGATAAGGAACAAGCCAATCCGCTTCGGGTACAAATTATGGTGTCAAAACACAAGCTCAGGCTACCTGATTGCCTTTGATCCCTACCAAGGCAAAACATACAAAGGAAATATAGGAAAAAATCCAGTTCGGACGTTGCCTAGAAACAGTGCTGCATCTGCTTGGACAATTTAGTAAAGATAAAGCGCATTTACCATATTGCTAGTATTTTGATAATCTATTTACCACTATATCGCTTATGGATGAACTAAAACGTCCCGGATATAAATGTGTTGGCACAACTCGCTCCAATCGGGTGACTAAAAAGTGCCCACTCATGAATGTAAAACAAATGGACTCTAAAAGTTGTGGTTATTATGACCCAGTAACAGTTCAATCGAATTGCGCAGATATAATGCTCAGGGGCGCCAGATTTTTTTTTGCCAGGGGGGCAAAATTAAAAAAAGGGCACTTTTTTTGTTGAAAAGGCACTGCCAACAAAAGCAAATTTTGGTAGTCATGCTGCAATTTGAAATTTTGGTTGACATGATAGAATTTTAGTTTGCACAGGACAGACCGGTATCTCGGAAAAAATTTATTTTGTTAATTTGTTATTTTGGTTCGATCAATTTTTCGGCCAATGCCAACTCTTTTTAATAAACTTAGAGTTCAAAATATTAATCTTAAGGTGTGCTGCATCTTGCAAAAGCCTTTAAGTTGACTCTGTCATGACCATTCACTGCGATAGCCGCGGTAATAGCCAATTTTACACAAGTTTTTCTCAATTAAGCTAGACATTAAAAAAATACAAATGTATTTACTGGTTATTAAACCAAAAGCTATCCAACATAGGCTACCCACAACTAAACTTTTGGCAAAAACACACAAGCTAGTTTTGAAAACAGCATTCAACAATTGCGACGTCCATGCACGGCAGCCAAAAACAGATACATGATACAGACCGTATGCATTTTGCTTGGGAATATCACAAAATGTTCTTCATATGCTAATCTTTAGTTACCCACAACAGAACGCTGGCTAAAATATTTACGATATCAAGAATACCAAAGGTTAAAATAGATAGAACAATAAAAAACTTAAACAGTTATTAACAATTGTGTAAAAGAGAAAACGTAATTACATGAGCATGAATGGCCCTTTAGATTGAGGTTTGATTTCAATTATTAAACTCTGCACAATTAATGTAACTGTAACCCAAAATAATTTATTAGTGTTTCTCTTGCTGGCAAAGTCATCAGCAGCAGCTTGTAAATTGATATTGTCCAAGAAGTTCAATGAATATTTGCAAACATTCAATAGTTAAGACTGTTATCTCTCATAGTGCTTCTAAGCCATATTTCGATTCTTCTCATGACACTGAAACACCTTTGTACAAAAGACGAAACGAGAGCTACGCCGCAGTAAATTTAAAGGAGTTTATTTATTTCCAAAAAGCATTTCTTGCTTGTCGGCTTTTTACTTAAAACTTTGCAAACAGTTAATATCTTTGTTACTTTTTTTAGAGGCCTGGTACTTTCTTTGTTAAATAACTTAATATCAGCATGTAGGTCTGCGAGTACTTCTGTAAACACATCAAAACGAGCAAGACTCTTAAAATGTTACGTTATAATCACAATTATGGCACACATATGTTCCACGGTCCTTCAAAAGGGCTCAGAATGTCACGCGTTTAGTCTTGGTGTTTTTATTTTTAGACTTTAATGTCGGCCATAAGTGAGTATTGAGCAGTCAAGTCAGACAGCTTGTGTTGCTTGTTAAAATTAGATTAACGCCACAATTTCTTTGCTTCTAAATCAAAATTTTTTGTTATAATTACTAGAAACTTTTACTCTTTGTGAGCACGTAGAAATTTTTTAATGTTTTATTCTTTTTTTTAAAACGCTTGGTATAATTGTTGTTAGGAATATCTAAACTACCGGGATGGTAGTTTAAGTATCCTTGATTGTTGTATATGGCTATTTGCCATCAATTAATAAATCAAAAATTGATTTTCGGCTAAGATATAGTTCAGTTTACTGATTCAAGTACAATAAAATATTCACCAGAAGTTTAGGTCGCTTACGATATCAATAACTATATATTGCATACGTTAAAACTTTTATCTTGCTTTTATTGCTGTGCTATGAGTCACGGTTGTCTTTGTAATTTTACAAACATCGTTGGATTTAATGGTGATCACGATTATATAGGTTAATTGTAGAGCATAACTAAAAAAAATTTATCTGTAATACTAATTTTAAAGAGCACAATCTGCCCCCTCTGCCCCCGCGTTTTAAGAATATTAAAAGGCAGAGGGGCAACTGCTCCCCACTTCCGGCGCCCCTGATAATGCTCACCCGCTGAAAAGATAACACGGTTGTTACAGTGGCATCGACGGTGTTTGGTGCTGAGCCAACAAGCAAAGTACGACGTTGGAGCAAAGCGATAAGCAAAAAATAAATGTTGATATACTCTATACCAGGGGCGGGCAAACTTTTTAATTCGAAGGCCGCATTCTGAAGTTGAATTTATTTGCGGGCCGCATTATAGTAATCTCTAAAAATATTGATCTTCATTATGTATCTGTCTCGGATTTTTTAGTTTTCCTCCTAAAATCAAAGTTTTTTCTAAAAAAAAAAAGGTCTTCGTTTCCGATCGGCCTCAAATGTTTTAATTATTTGGTTAAACCCATCGCAAGCCGGCCTCAAATATTTTAATTATTTGTTTAAACCCATCGCAACCCTTGCTCTATGCTGTGCACCAATATAATGGAAATATGGGAGGCACCGACCGCATGGATCAAGATTTAAATGCGTATAGAATTGCGATAAAAGCGAAGAAATGGTGTCGGAGCCTTTTCCCATGGTTGATGGACAGTGTTTACATGATTGGTGAACAGTGTTTACATGGTTGACAGACAGTGTTTACATGGCTGACGAACAGTGTTTACATGGTTGATGGGCAGTGTTTACATGGTTGTCGGACAGTGTTTACATGGTTGATGGACAGTGTTTACATGGTTGTCGGATAGTGTTTACATGGTTGATGGACAGTGTTTACATGATTGACCGACAGTGTTTACATGGTTGACGGATAGTGTTTACATGGTTGACGGATAGTGTTTACATGGTTGATGGACAGTGTTTACATAGTTGATGGACAGTGTTTACATGGTTGATGGACAGTGTTTACATAGTTGGTGGACAGTATTTACATGGTTGACGGACAGTGTTTACATGGTTGATGGACAGTGTTTACATGGTTGACGGATAGTGTTTACATGGTTGACGGACAGTGTTTACATGGTTGATGGACAGTGTTTACATGGTTGACGGACAGTGTTTACATGGTTGATGGACAGTGTTTACATGGTTGATGGACAGTGTTTACATCGTTGACAGACAGTGTTTACATGGTTGATGGGCAGTGCTTACATGGTTGATGAACAGTGTTTACATGGTTGGTGGACAATGTTTACATGGTTGATGGATAGTGCTGCTGTGCACAATGTGTGGCAACTTTCAAAGTTGCATGAGCAAGGCATCACTCATTTAAACTTTTGTCGCGAAATTGCAATATCGTATGTAACGAGGTTTGGATGTGCAACCAAACGTGCTGGAAGAAAGTCATTATCTGAATCGGGAATTTTTGACCTACGCTTTGACGGAAGAGAACATTTTCTACGCCCAGTTGAAGATGGAAAGAAAAGGAGATGCACCCAATCAGACTGCAAATCGATTGGGCGAATTGAGTGGAGCAAATGCAACGTGGAATTATGCCTAAAATGTTTTAGCTCTTACCACACGAAATAACTTACTGAATGAAGCCATTCAAATTAGACTGGGTGCTAGAGGTATGTCGGTGCAATATACTCTCTCTACCCTCGGTAGGGTTGATAATAAGCAAGGTTTTGAGACCCGTCTAAATGTGCTAGGCTATGGCGAGCAAGCTATTATAAACTTACGTTCGGTTCTTAGTATCCCTCATCTACCTGAGCTAAAGCAGAGCATCCCTTCACCTAGAGATAAAGTAATTCACGCTGAAGTGCTAAGGGGAATCTCGTTCCCAGATGTCAAAGGTAAAGTCGGACTTCTTATTGGTGCAGATGTTTCCGAAGCTCACCGAACTTTAGAGTACAGAATAAATAGTTCGGGGGGTCCCAATGTAGTAAAAACCCCGCTAGGATGGAGTCTTGTTAAGCCTACCACTCGCGTACAGCCAGATAATTTATTAGAGTTTAGTATAAACTCTGTTCAAATTGATAACGCCGTTCTACATCAACAATTGCAAAAGGTGTATGACGTAGACTTTGTAACCAAGAATGAAAGGTTTGGTTATGAAGTTTCTGTAGATGACCGTAAGGCATTGGCAGCAACGGAGAAATCCGTCTCCAGGCTAAAGGGACATTATCAGATAGCTCCCCCCTGGAAGTCGGATAGTCTAAAGCTCCTTGACAACAAATTTGTAGCTATAAGACGACTAGCGTGTCAGCCAAAAACGTTCAAGGCAGATATACAACTTCACAAGCACTACCAAGAAAAAATGAACGAATACATAAACTTAGGCTACGCCCATAAAATACCAAAGAAAGAAATAGAACACATTCCAGGACCCTTGACACTAGATACACAAGGTCAAGAACTATGCGCTGTAAATCACGACACCAAAGTTATATCAAATGTAATCAAATACCTTATGGCCCGGTTGCTAGAACACTATTCATGTTTTGCGCGGCTTCGAAACGCGGTTGCCTGTTGAGGCATTGTAAACGTCTGTTGCTTGCTAAAGTCAGAAACGTTAAAACTTTCTCCGTGCCAACTAAACGCATATTGACCACGATTAATCTAGAGGGAGCTACTAAAGAAATTATTAAACTTGTTCAAAAAGGTAATTTCTCAAATGAATTAAGTTTGTTAGAGGATAACGACAACTTTGCTACTACTTACATGTCAAAAGAGCTACGTAGGTCACCCTGCGAAAGTTGTGCCCCGTCAAGGTTAAGGGTGTATTACGCATTGGAGGTCGCCTCCGACATTTGAATTTACCTCCTGAAAGAAAATATCCCGTACTTCTTCCCGCAAGATACCACGTGACCGAGCTCATTATCATGCATTACCACGGACGGGAAGGCTATGCAGGTCCACTACATACGTTGTGCGCGCTACAAGAATTTTATTGGATAATAAAGGGACACGCGACCGTTCGTAGAGTAGTTGGGAAATGTCTCAAGTGCAAAATTAAAAACCCCAGACCAAGTAGACAAATAATGGCCCCTCTTCCGAAGCCACGAGTGTCTCCCGGTAAGCCACCTTTCACATGTGTGGGTGTAGATTATGCTGGCCCCTATATGACTAAACTAGGCCGTAGGTGATAAAAACGCTACTTGTGTCAATTTGTTTTCATGGCCACGCGCGCGGTTCACTTGGAATGTGCATACTCCCTTGACATGGACTCTTTTATTCTGGCCTTCCAGCGGTTTTCCTGCCGACGGTGTGTCCTAACCGACGTTTATAGCGATAACGGGACGAACTTCACCGCTGCCGAGCGAGAGCTCCGGCTTTCTATTAACAGGTGGAACCAGGAGATTCTGCTGTCCCAACTCGCACAACGAGGAATCCGCTGGCATTTCAATCCTCCAGCAGCCAGCCATCGGGGAGGATCCTGGGAGCGAATTGTCCGATCAGTAAAAAGAAATCTTGCTGCAATTACCGGAGGAGTAACGATGACTGACGAGACGTTCACGACCTTCTTGATTGAAGTTGAGCGGATCCTCAATGGTCGCCCCATCACCAAAGTTGCTGCAGACTCACGAGACGTAGAAGCATTGACTCCAAATGCTTTGTTCAAAGGATATCTTGAGGCCTCCCTACCAATGGGAGTGTTTACGAAAGTTGACGGTTACAGGAAGTCTTGGAGACTCGTTGGGCTGCTGTCAGACCAGTTCTGGAGCCGTTGGCTCAAGGAATATCTCCCTTTGCTGCAGCAACGAAAGAAATGGTTGTACCCTGAACACAACCTTTCAGTGAATGATTTAGTGTTGATTATTGGTGAAGAATCGCGCAGAGGTCAGTGGCCTAAAGGAATTATTGAAGAGACTTATCCTGGCCCTGATGGGGTGGTGCGCTCCGCTCGTGTACGAACTGAAAGCTCTTCGATAGTCAGAGACATAGTCAGAACTATGCCTTTTGGAAGTCGGAATAAAGCTAATATATTTTTGAATACAAAACTCCATTTAATTGAAGAATCAAAAATATTTTAACTTAAATGGGCCTGGAATCAGATGTGTAATAATCATTTGATGTTGCATCGTTATCATCAAGCACATAATTATTTTCACTGTGATCAGAAATTGAGATATCGTGAAGACTCTCACTCAGATAACTATCAATATTTTTTTAATTTCTTTTGCCATAAAAGTTTATATTTATATGATTATTACAAATGTACTTGTAAAAAAAAATATAAGACGTAAGCAATGAGTTATTTTAAAAATTAAACAAGAACTTTTTCAAGTTAAAATGGTTCGTTTTCTTGAATACTACAGTAGTTGCCGTAATGCAAACTAAATTCTTTGGCAAATAGAATATGGTGATCTAAAGCAGTGTTTCCCAAACTTTTTGACCTCTATTTTCAATTATTTTTTTCACGGACGCCAATCTTACGTCACATCAATTTTCTGCCCAACCAACGAAGAAAGATAAATAACACGAAATCCGTTAAAAAAATGAATCCTTATAAACAGGCAATCCATATTTTCGAAAGGGTAAACCGGGACGCTGTTTAATAGAAAAACATTTGTCCCTAAAAAGAAGTGTTCTCTAAAAAAAAACAGGTCTTCACTTCAATTCATCTCGAAGTTTATGGTATGGATAACTTTACAAAGTATATATGATTGATAAATTTTCTCATATTGTCGTGGACCTCTTGTGCAATCATCACGCATCCCAGTTTGGGAAACCCTGATTTAAAGTATTATACAAAACAAAAACTTGTGAAACACATCTGACCCACAGAAGGTATTGTAAACAATTTATGCTTGATATGCTCCGTGAATCACATATGATGCACAGGTTTTTATTGCGTTGAAGACTTTATATAATACATTCCACTGTATTTGCCATATAAGTTATTTAATCATAAAATAATATTCAATTTAAAAATAGACATAAATGTTTGAGTAAAAACCGTATGATAAACTCTTAGACAGTCAAAGAGCTTTTTAAAAATGAATTCATAAATTGATCAAAACTTTATTGAGCTCTCATTTTGTCAGACATATGAAAATGATTAAACCTTTTCAAAGATCATTATTAAACTCTTCAATAATAAAATTCAACATGTCACGAATAAATTTATTATCGTTAATATTTTGAACATTTTTTGATTGCTTAGTCGAAGCTATAAGAAATACACTTAGATGATATGAAATATCATAATATATTATTCCAGAAGTTATTATGTTGCATATGTTATTGAAATAAATAGGATTTATTAAAGTTTTTGAATTTCTGCATGTTCTAATTGGTTGACTGATAACACATTTTATTGAGCAACATAGGAGATCATTTGCGTTATTTCTAATTTGGAACAAATCTATGTTAAAGTCCCTAAAGCTTAGTATTTTATATTCTGCGAATTGAGCTCGTGACATATTTTTGTTACAGAGTGGGAGAATTGCGATATTAAGTCACATGCTATAGTAGTTTTATTGTGCCGTGATTCTTTTTATCAAATGTTGTGGCGCTTGCCTTGAGTATTCGTCGTGTTAACTTTCAAACTTGGTCAATCACGTTTGATTTTTTAGTTCAGTTACAAAAAGACTTTACAAAGTAATAGGCATTCGTGTTCCATTAAAGTAACTTTAAAAATTTAAAACTACTTGGCTTATACGTCTTGTGAAAGATGAAGTAAACACAATAAATAGAAGGTTTTAAAAAAATTAAATTTTCTCAGTATTTCATTGCTTACTTACAAGCTACTTTGCAAACTATGGTGAGATCTAAGGTTAAACTGCATGTTAGCCTAAAAATGTTTTGGAAATATATAAACATACTTATTTCTTATTTAAAGCGATATTTTGTTTAAGTCTTCACTTCAATCAATAAAAAGGCCAGATGGTAGGTGCTTTCTCGCAGCCTGGGCCGTAAGTAAGTCTGTTCATTGATTTTAAAAATGACAGACCGAAACCGAACCTACCAAAACGGAAGGGTATCCACCCACTCCGATGTTCAGTGTGGGTCTGCTAATCGGCAAACGTCCTTTTCAGGACGGGGAAATGTTAGGATAAAACTGCCCTTTTCAGGGAACATTGCCAACAAGTTCCGAGAGACCCACTATTCTTCAGCTGAACATTGAAGGCCTCACTGCAAGCAAGATGAACGTTCTTCATCACCTCGCTATGCAGTCTGTGGTACTCGTCATCCTACTGCAGGAGACCCACTGCACTGATGCAGAGAAGTTGGTACTACCAAACTAGCAACTAGCTGGGTCTTCTTTAAGCAAGAAACATGGCCTTGCCACGTTTGTCCACGAGCGACTGAGATATATGCTTTTGGACCAATTTCCACCGACATCAGAGATCGAGTGGCTGTGTGTGGACGTTGATGGCTATAAAACAGTCAACGTCTACAAACCACCACCAACGCGATTGCGAACCCTAGATCTCCCAGTGTTTCCTCACCCCTGTCTGTACGCTGGCGATTTTAAGTGTCGTCATGCTGACTGAGGTTACGATGACAACAGTCCGGACGGTGAGTGCTTGGCTGGCTGGGCAAGTATTAATTGTCTTGCCCTCCTATATAATGCCAAGGACGCTGCCAGTTTTTATTCCGGCCGCTGGAACACTGGCACCAATCCAAATCTAGCTTTCGCTAGCGTAGGTCCAAACAGTCGCTTACCGTCCAAACAGAAAAGGTCCAAACAGATAGACGTGTTCTTGACAAGTTCCCCAGGTCACAACATCGACCTTCGCTTATTACACCACCAAGGTTTGCTATTGCAATGCCATGCATGCCTGTTAAGCGATGGAACTTCCGCAAGGCCAAATGGAGTCACTACATTGCTTTGACGAATAAATTCGCAAAGACTTTGTTGCTGCCTGATTCACTTGATGTGGATGAGGCTTACCAGGATTTCTGTAACATCATTAAGAAAGCAGCCAAAAAGACTATTCCACGCGGGTATCGAAATAATTATATTCCGTGTTGGGATGCAGAGTGTGAATCCCTCTATAAAACCTTTCTGCAGTCTCCTCAGGGAGACGACTCAAGTTTGGCTGCTGCAGCTCTGCTTGCAAAGCTTGACAGAAAGCGGAGGGATCGATGGTCCGAAGCAGTTCGCAGCATTGACTTCTCACACTCTAGTCGAAAAGCGTGGAGTATTTTGAACAACCTTACTGGTAGGTCACGACACTCTCCTCGTCACTGTCCCGTTTCAGCCGATGCTATTGCATCTCAGCTGGTTAGAAATGGGAAATACGAGGCTGTTGATCGCAAGTCATCTCGACTTGTCTTTCAAGAAGTGTCTGACCTTTGGAGGGCCACAACACCAGACGCAGTAAATATCTCTGACAATTTTTCACAGATAGAATTTACTGCTGCCCTTCAACATTTAAAATCAGGTAAAGCTTCGGGACCTGATTCCATCTGCTCATTAGGCTTATTATAACATTTTGAAATAATTATAAAAAAGTACGATGTGACACTTAAAATTTTAATTTTTTACTTAGAATGAATTGTATTTCTTTTTATTGTATAAAAAGTTCATCTCCAAAATTGTTTAAAAAGTCCAGTGAGTTTTGAAAATATTTGTTGTTGCTAAGATCGAAGCATTTTAATAATGAAATCAGATTTTGCAGAAATAGAGTTTCTTCTTCTGTGAACTGCAGTAACCTCCCTAAGGGGATTCCAACTGTGAAAGAATTTTACTTTTAATCATACGATTAATTAAACCCCCGAAGTTGTTAACTGTCTGAAACCAATCTTTGCTTTTCGGCCAATTTACGAAAGTTGACTACCTTTCGAAAACTTGCTTTTCCAATCTGAAATAATATTGTTACAACATGTAAGTACCGGTATCTCTATCCAAAAAGTATGAAATTTTTTTCTATGCAACCTTAAATAACACTTATGTTGACCCCAGCTGATTTTAGCTGGGGTTAGTAATGACAGTAATGACGCTGCTGCATCTGTGCCACTTGTCAAACGAAAAAGGATTGCAAAAGTGAAGTCTAGCTACAAATGGAAAAGAAATCAATCCATCAAAGGTTTGGCATTTTTTCCAGACTGCAACTTTTCAAAATATAATGTGTTTAGTCCAAGTGACCATTTTGAAGTCTTTTTTGACGATGATCTATGCAATTTTATACTGAAACAATCCAATTTATACGGTTGTTTTAAAAATTTTACATCTGACATCAGCGAAGTTTTTTTGAAATATTGATTATATGACCCAGCAAAGAGCTGTACTGGAACAATGGAATCGATTTGAGAAACGAAGCTGTATACAGATCTATAAGACGGAATCGTTTTGACCAGATTATGAGGAGCCTCCACTTCAATGACAATGCAGCGCTTGACTACACAGATAAATATTTAAAACTGCGACCTTTAATTCATCACCTGCAAAAGAAATTTATGGAACATTTTGTGCCCACACAAAATACCTCACATGACGAGGCGATGGTCGAATATTTTGGAAAACATACCTGCAAACAAGCGATAAGGAACATGCCATAAGATCCGCTTCGGGTACAAATTATGGTGTCAAAACACAAGCTCAGGCTACCTGATTGCCTTTAATCCCTATCAAGGCAAAACATACAAAGGAAATATAGAAAAAATCCAGTTCGGACGTTGCCTAGAAACAGTGCTGCATTTGCTTGCACAATTTAGTAAAGATAAAGCGCATTTACCATATTGCTAGTGTTTTAATAATCTATTTACCACCATATCGCTTATGGATGAACTAAAACGTCCCGGATATAAATGTGTTGGCACAACTCGCTCCAATCGGGTGACTAAAGAGTGCCCACTCATGAATGTAAAAAAAAATGGACTCTAAAAGTTGTGATTATTATGACCCAGTAACAGTTCAATTGAATAGTGCAGATATAATGCTCACCCGCTGGAAAGATAACACGGTTGTTACAGTGGCATCGAGAGTGTTTGGTGCTGAGCCAACAGGCAAAGTACGACGTTGGACCAAAGCGATAAGCAAAAAATAAATGTTGATATACTCTATACCAGGGGCGGGCAAACTTTTTAGCTCGAAGGCCGGATTCGGATATTGAATTTATTTACGGGCCGCATTGTAGTAATCTCTAAAAATATTGATCTTCATTTTGTGTTTGTCTCAGATTTTTTAGTTTTCCTCCTAAAATCAAAGTTTTCTCTAAAAAAAAAAAAAAAGGTCTTTGTTTCCGATCGGCCTCAAATGTTTTAATTGTTTGTTTTAAACTCATCACAAGCGGTAATATGCCCACCCGATGCTGTACACCAATATAACGAATGAGTCCTTGTACTTTTGTACAGTAAAGTGTCGTCAAATCACCCCTATGTGTGTATTTTGTCAATCAGCCGTGCTATAGCCCACGCGTGCTCTATGCTGTACACCAATATAACGAAAATATGGGAGGCACCGACCGCATGGATCAAGATTTAAATGCGTACAGAATTGCGATAAGAGGGAAGAAATGGTGTCGGAGCCTTTTCCCATGGTTGATGGACAGTGTTTACATGGTTGGTGAACAATGTTTACATGGTTGATGGACAGTGCTGCTGTGCACAATGTGTGGCAACTTTCAAAGTTGCATGAGCAAGGCATCACCCATTTAAACTTTTGTCGCGAAATTGCAATATCGTATGTAACGAGGTTTGGATGTGCAACCAAACGTGCTGGAAGAAAGTCATTATCTGAATCGGGAATTTTTGACCTACGCTTTGACGGAAGAGAACATTTTCTACGCCCAGTTGAAGATGGAAAGAAAAGAAGATGCACCCAATCGGACTGCAAATCGATTGGGCGAACTGAGTGGAGCAGATGCAACGTGGAATTATGCCTAAAATGTTTTAGCTCTTACCACACGAAATAACTTACTGAATGAAGCCATTCAAATTTGCATTAGCTTTTAGGATTTTTATTCGGACGAAACTCAATAATTTTTGCAATTTGAGCATGTGTGTTTGCGTTTATGAAATGTTTGTTACCTGGACAATTTTATTCTTATTAATTTTTAACTATCTTCTTGTTTTTGGTTGCCAATCAAATGCTACGCTTTGTTGTTTCTTGCAAAATTCTTGCCTACCTAGAAAATGTAAATTTGGAATAAATGTATTCGCATTCGCATAGAGTTGCCATATGGCAACATGTTGTATCTCGCTAGTTACTATAGAAACCGGTATTAAATTTCTAATTTAGCACAGTTAGACTATAACTATAATATTATTTAAAACAGGAAAATATCAGAATTTCTTTTTTCAAAAATTAATCTGGGAGGTAATGAGTTAAACTGACTGCAGCGGCATCGTGGCCAAATAAGCCTGGTAAATTTATTTGTTATATTGTTTTTGTTAAACTACCAATAGTTAAATAATTGCTCTTTGATATTTGTCGTAAATTCTTAATTACTTTATTGATATATAAAATACTTCTGTGTTTACAGAAGAACAGCACGTACGTACATACATACTTCGTACATTGGTGTATCGCGTCGTTATTGAGCGCTATACCCTGTACGCGTGCTTCAGCAAGATCAGCCGAAGTTTGTGTTCATTGAATTATTATTCATTCAAATAGACTCCCTGCGATAGTGTAGTTGGCGCTTGGGCCATCCCCATTAAAATAGTTCATTTCAAAAAACTACAATTAGTTTATGATATATGAATGAGTAACTTGACACCATAAAAGTTTTAGCACTCTATTAAAACGTAAACTATAGTCTTCCATTGAATAATCTCCCCAAAAAACGACTGTTTTTGTTTTAAAGTAGTTATAGTAAGGAGGCCGGAAGCGAGGGGGACGGCAGAGTAAAATTTGCTATCGGCCTTTTTAAAACGGCAGGGCATAGGTAGGAAAATTAGTACACTTTGAAATTTGCAGTAGAGAAGCATTGGGTTTGATATGTCTTTAGAGTCGTATAAACTCGATCAAATTATTAGATTCATTGCAGCTGAAGGCCTTTTTTGCTTCTTTAGTCTATACTAGTTTATTAAGACAAAAACCGTGGAATTAAACACGGATTTAAATTGATGACTTTTTTGAACGCGCAATCAAAATGGCGATTCTGTAAAATATTGCAATATTGAGATTCGAAAAATTTTCAAGAAAATTTGGACAAGATTGTATTGCCTCCCCTCGCCAATAAATTTCCAGCGCCCCTGGTTACTAGCCAATGATGAACAGGGAATAGGCAACTGTTTTACTTGTGTATCAAAACGTTTATTGTCAATAATCCACAATCAAGTACGTTTGGTTTCTAGAAATAATGACAGACAGACACACAACCATATAAAGCAATAACAAATGAATACAGTTCAAGAAAATGGCAAGGAAGCATTAAGCGACCCTATAGTTTACTAGTTAAGATACTTCCTGATTAAATTACAATTATCAATAACAATTGTGTTGGTGCGAGTAAAATTAATTAAAAGAAAAAAGCAAAAAATAAAACTTTCAACATAACAAAAATTTATAAAACAACAACAAAAAAATTTAAATCTCACTTGTATTATGCATATTAAGATAAAATTACGCCTGAGCATTTTTTTGTTTTTACTTATGTAGGAGTTCATAACTGGGTTTACATTGTAGATATTGCGAAGACTATTTGTATTCAGCATGACTTAGAAAACCAAAGTAATCCATTCATTATATAACATTTGCTAAAATATTAGGAGATAATAAAATTTGAAAACTATGTGTTTATTCATCAATAAAACTTTCTAAAATTGTTTTGAAATGCATTCCAATGTAAGTTTTACAGTTTTGGTTTTAGTTTTGACCAAATCTTGTACCTTTGTATGAAGTTGTGTTTTGAGACATGTTATTGACATTCTCGGTAAAAAAACACAAAGTCAGATACTTGTTTAGTATGGTATGAGTGAATTTCAGAGTTTAAAAAAAAAAACTTTAAAACATTTTTGGTGTTTCTTTTAGTATAAAATAAATACATAAATTTTCCCAATTCTACTTTATATAAATCTTCTGAGCTTATTAAGACTAGTTTTTTTTTATAAAGGTTTGAAATGAAAGTGTACCATTAGTTGAGGTTAAAGCTCTAATTATACAATTAATTCGTACCCTCAATTTAGATATACATGTTTTAAATGTCGCACCTCAAATTATAATTCCTTATTGTATTCATTATTTATTAGACTATGATGCAGTAATTTCAAATGGTCTATATTGGTATATAATTTTAACTTATGAAAAAGTCCCGTGTAACGAGCCAGGTAAAAGATAAACTTTTAATGTGTAGTATCTAGTTTAAATTTTGATCAATTAAAAGCCCCAAATATTTGCCTATTGGGCTTTAAAGTGCCCAAGTACATAAAATCACAATAAAAATGCCTAAATGCAAATTAATTATTATTTATTTGATATTGTTTGACACGTGCAACTAAAACATCAATGAATCACGTAATATGTTTAAAATAAGATGTGTAAACGTTTAATCACGTTAAAAATAAAAACTGCATGAAAACCTGATTTCATGACTCACTTCAAAACTTTAAATGCAATTTATTCTAAAGTAGTATTTTGTGACTTAATTACTCGTTTAATGATAAAATTAAATTCTTAAACACTTCTCTCAATTCCACACAAATATCAGCAAAAAACAAATTACAAAGTAAGTTGAAAGCTGTTCGGGGCTTATTGTAAAACTACTTTTGATAAAATATATTGGAATATAGAGCGATGATGAATCATAAAAACTGATAAAATTGAATCTACCACAAAAAATATTTAGCTAACTCTTGGCTTTATAGCAAATTTCACACAAGCATTTTCTTCAATGTTGGTAAAAGTAAAGTTTTTGCCAATGTACAATCCACTGAGCTTATGTTTCAATTTTAGCTCATCGTCTTTTCGCGATCTAGTTATACGGAAGACTGTGTTATCGTTTTCATTGTTATTGGTTTCCGGTTCTGTTGACAGCTTCAGTGAAAATCGACCATTAACAACAGTCAAATAATGGAACTGATTTGTATTTGCAACAAATATTGCAAACTTTCGAAATTTTATATTAGGTATTTTTCTCCACATTCGCCATCCTCTCTGGTTTTGATAAGCATCAAAAATTTCTGTTGTTATATTTTCCAATCTATCTGAAAAAAAAAGTTTCTGCGGCACCTGCTCAGGTGTTGTGCAGGTTTGAATTGCGACTACCTTACCATCATACTCAACATACACACCATCACCAAGCCAAAAACAGTTTATTAAACAAAGTACTCTGAAGAAGGTTAATAAAATCATTTTTCAAGAAAATTCGTTCAAAAACTAAACTGTAAAATATTATTTAAAGAATTTTCAAGTTTCAATAAAACAATATTTTTCTCTGCTTAACTAAATTCAATTTTGAAACGAAGAATAAAGTCAAGTTTTCAATGTTTTGTATTTGTTCTTACTTTTACAGCAAGCAAACTCATATCAAATATAAAATATTAATGAGAGTTTCGAGTTTTTGCTTTATTTTATAGGTAGTTGGTGCCATATAGTTCCGGATCAACTACTGCTGTTATTTTCGTCTTCGTCAAGCATCCTCCTCAAGCATAGATATAAGAATAACTAAAAGGTTATTTTCAGCGATCTTTAAATCCACTTTTTATAGAAAATCCTTATGACGAGTTAAGAAGTTAATAAGGTTGATGACAAAAACAAAAGTTTACTAGAATTATTTGAATTGCAACAAAAAAGCAACAATAAAAGCTTATTTGAATTGCAACAAGGAGTTTGATGCTTAGTCCACCTGAATAAATTGCGTTGGGCTTGAATGAAAAAAGGAACTTCACAAATTTTTAGCGGGGTAACTTTGCTTAAATAAAAAGTGGCAATCAGGTTAATATCTATATATACTGTTTAACAATAGCAAAAACACGGAAATAAAAACAAAGCTAAAATCCCTAAAGACTGTTTCACCCATAAAAGGGATCATCAGGGGTATCCAAAAAGTAAAATAAGGGGTATCTACCCCTGATGATCCCTTTTATGGGTGAAACAGTCTGTAGGGATTTTAGCTTTGTTTTTACTTCCGTGTTTTTGCTATTGTTAATTTAAGCTCTAACTTTGTTATTGAGCACTTTAGAAGTACTGATTTTCATACAGTGTTATATACTGTTTATATAAGTGGTTACATCTGGCGATACAGGAAAAGAAATAATAGATATAGATAAAATAATAATATTCTATATATAAACGATAGTAAAATCGATACCAATCCCTGTTTGTTAAAGAGGTACAGTGGAAGCTTTTTTGAACATTGGGCATCAAAACCAAAAGATTACTCAAGCTGCTTTACAAATCGTAGCTTTTGACTGCTGTACTTGCCATTGTATAAACGAACATTTCTAAATTTTTGTAATTTTCGTTGCAATAACTTTTTTCATATTTTGATTCATAACATGTTGAAATTATGGTAACCGTTCATAAATCTTAAATTTTAAGTTTCCCCGCGTCGACGTTTTAAATTTAAAAATAAATTTCATCACGCCAAAACTAATAAACCATTTTAAAACAATCTCAAGCTTTTTTCTGTAACTGTGAAAGATTTGTGTTGAAGCCCAAGAACTTTCTTTGTTTTGTAAAAGCAAAAAAGTTGAAAATTACTAAGAAATCTCTAATTCCTACGTTTTTAAACTTGCGGGCGCGAAAAACTTTTCAGGGGGCACGAGCAATTAGGTGGTAACTGAATGGATAGCTGAAAAGGTAAGTTTTTCAGTCTACATCATTAATTTGGAATGGATTAGACGTTGATGGAAAGTGAGGACCTTTTTTTGTCTTCACTTTGACTTTTGGCCAAAATTAAAATATTTGATGAAATCGCTTGTGTTTTCCTTTTAGTTTATGTTGTCAAGGGGAAAGGGGCCAGCTTCATGAGGTAATGGGAACGCAACTTTTGCTTGCATGAAAAAAAGGAGAATTTTGTTTTCATGAGGAAGAGGCGCAAGTTTTGTTTGCGTAAAAAAGAGGTGGCACATTTCAAAAACTTTAAGAATCACTGCTCTAATCAGTTGATAGAATTCCAGTTATATTAAAAAAGCGTTGGTGGGTTTTATTTAACAAACGAAAAATTAAAGCAACGCTTCTCATTCAGTGGGCGGCGGACGACTGGCTGGCCGTAGAGCTCTTCCAGTGGGTCGTGAACTTTTTACTGATCTATTTCAGTTTGGTTGGAGGAAAAATTTTTATTTCGATTAAATTTTATCATCAGTGAAAACTGACACTAGCAGTGGAGGGCCACCTGATTATTTGAAACGTGAAAATATTTTATTATTACGTCATTAGTATGGTTAACAATGAATCGTTTTTTTTGTCCAACTTCAGCAAACTAATACTGGTACTTGCATAGCATTGTTAAAACTGTAAAATACCGGTTAGACATAATGATGGCCTTACAAAATCGGGACCCGGTGCAAGAAAAGTAAGAGGGGGCCACTATTTAGTGTTTCAAGGCAAAACAATCTCTAAAAACAGGTGATTGTCATAGGGGGAGCCAATTTCTAGTGTCTCAAAACAAAGTTATCTCTATCATTTTAAACATGCCACCAACGTCCTGGTGCTATTATGAGGAAATAGAGCAATATCTTGTGGAGGAGGATCACTTTTTGATGTATCCCAGGGGGCAGGGGCAGGTGCAGCCGCTCCATTCGCACCCTTATTAAAGCCATCACTGGTTACACAAATAATTATTTGAAATTTGGTGAAGTAACAAGCTGATTTTCTCATTTGAATGGATAAAAATCGACCGGTTATGAAACAGTAGCAAACAGCAGCCAGAGCAAATTTAAAGTTTTTATTTTGTTTACTTTTTTTACTATACTTATTGTGAGCCGTATAATAAATTCTCGTTAAAAAACGCGCCGCGAGGTTTAAAAAGTTTGAGAATTACTGAACTAAAACATATTCGATTCTGCTCAAGCTCAAGTTATCCTAGTTTTATCAGATATTAGTCTACTACTTAGTTTCTTCAGACAAATTGCCCCAGTATTATTCTTAAGCCCCGTTTCCACTACGAGCGTGGAATAGAGCATTCTTTGTTTATGCTATTGATTATTTACTTCTTTTCACGCTTAAGCGCTAAACGAAGCAAAAAAATTAATAAAAGAAACAAAGAGTTCTCCATTCTCCATTTTACAGTAAAAACAAACCTTTAGACAGAAATCTGTTGTACATTTCATTCGAGTGCGTAACACTACTAAAGCAACTTGCAGGCTTAGTTTGAATTACTTACCTTAAACAATTCCGATTCTTCGGCACTCCTTACTTATTTGGTCTTGTACTTTACATATTTGCTTCATTGGCTTTACTTTAAATGATTTTTTCGAAATTTTTTCTGGATGTTCTACTTTAACAACTACAGTATTTCACGAATTTTGAAATTATTCAGCCTTATAAACTGTGCCAGTGAAGTAGATGTCCCTGTAATCCCGAAGTAAAGCAAAAAGCTTTACTTTTTGCTTTACTTCGCTGCGACATCCAATGATGGCACTGCCAGCACAAAACAAAAACATTTATGATTTTTTGAAAATATTTTTTTGTAACTTGCCTATGTTTCTTGATACGTCACAGAATAATGTGAATATAGCAATATACAGTATAAAAATGTTTTTATTGTGTTTGTTTGTTAGTATTACAATTACAGCATTTCGAACTATCGTCATCATTTACTCCAAAATATCTTTAATTACTTTTTATGATTAAGTTGAAATATTTTGAACAAATTTGTAAAATTGTTTTCAATACGTTTATGATTTTTATAATGTTGTCAATTATGTAAAGGTAAAATAAAAAAATATGTAAAGAAGATATGGGGAAGTTGGTGCAAAGGAGACGGATGTTGAAGACAGAAAAGTTTGGAGGATGATGATACGCTGCGGCCACCCCTGACTGAAGGGAAAGGCCGAAAGTAGAAGAAGAAGAAGAAGAAGAAGTAAATTATGTAAAGGATATTTTGGTTGATATTAGTATGTAGTTTATTGGTTTACGTAAATAAAATTTTCAGAATCAAATATTGTGTTCGTTAAAAAAAAATACTAAAGACTTTTAAACGTTTCACAAATTTTTAAATGGTTATCGTTTGACTACGATGAAAAAGTTTTATTTGTTAGTAAAGAGCAACAAAATTACCAACCAGTTAGTCTGTATAATACGAGTTAAAAACAATGGTGTCTCCAAGTTTTCAATTAAAACTTTGTTTGATATCTACTCGTTACTGTTCAAGGATTAAAATATGGCTGCTGCATTAAAAGAAAGCAAACAACTGTCACATTTGAAGTTAAACACAAAATATCCCGAAACACTTTCGCCACATCAGGATCGGGAAGCACAACAACCTGGACTAGCAAGATTTAAGCCTTGTATCTAATCAGGTTAAACTTCAAATAGGAATTAATAGAGACCAAGTAAGGGCAAATAATTGTGAAATTGTTGATTGAAATTATGTTTTAATAATTTCAAATAAAAAACATAAAATTTTTAAATGATGAAAAAAAAGGTTATTATTAATTTATTCTATTTATTACACAAACCATCAAAGAATATAAAAATTATTTTAAAGTGTTTATGAAACTCCCTGAATCATCAAATAGCTACTTTAGAGACAAAGTCTATTTTAATATAACTAGTGCCATTTGCAATAAACTTTTTAAAATCAGCTACCAGAACCACTCAAGTTAAATAGTACGACACTGGCCCATAATTTATGGGTTACATTTATTTAATTTACTAAAATATTTTAACATTTCAGGGACTTAGATTTTCGTGTTTATTATTTTTCGACGTGAAAAGAATAACCAAAAATATTGCAAAAAACAATTAAATGTTCTTCAAAATTTTTTTTGTGTTTTTCTAAGAACAAACTTTATACGTTAAAATCAATGAAATAGCAAAAGAGATTAGTAAAAGTTTTATTTTTTAAATAGTCCATTATTTTATAAAATGAACAAATTATGTTACTCCAAACAACAAAAAACTTTTTGTTAAACTGAACTTGTTTGATGGTTTAGGACATGCATGGCAAATTCGTGAGCGTATGCTGGCCGCATCGGTAAAATTTTAATAAAACAATTTGCTGCGGGCCATAATCACTTCCGCAAACAAGTTGATCACTTGGATTTCAATGTAAATTCTTAAAATTTCTCTTCCTAGCTTCTAGATTTTGGCTTAAGGTTTCTCAGGCCGACTAAAAACTATTATTTTTCTCAAGACCGCTCTAATCTTTCCGTGCCTGCAAGACAAACAGCACCTCTCAAGTTATCGCCCATGACTCTGCTGCTGAACAGTGTCTTTTGCAAAACCCTTCCTGTACCAGCCAATACAGTGACGCCAAATTTCCTATTCTTGCCCGAGGACGCACTTTTTTTCCATCAGTTCGATTTTGAAATTACTGTTATCAAATCTTTCAAATTATTTTACTTCGACACAAGGATTTTCTTTGCAGTCTAAAACTTGTTCACTAATGCTCTTTTTCTCTAACTTCTGAGTGGTTGCTTTTCTCAACCAATCAAACAACTCTTGTTTTAATTGGTCGTTTTCTAGACCAATTTGACGCTCTCTCTCGTTTTCTATATGAGCACGATCGGATCGATTTTAGTTTATTCTGACGATTTATCCCGACGATCGTCAGAAAAGTCTTCGAAAAGCTATCGTAAAATTTTGTAACGCCAACCGATATTACACTATAGTAGTATATGAAAGGAATTTTGGTTGGTGTTTCCGCTAGTGGCGCTAGAGAGCAGGCGCAGGCGCACATGACATCATCACAGGCTCGGTGGTGGAGAGTGGCGCTAGAGAGCAATGGCGAAAAGTGGATCCGAATTCTATTTTGAATCCTATTCCAAATCCTATTCCGAATCCTAATCTTAATTCTATTTCTTATCTTACTCCTAATCCTACTCCTATTCCTAATCTTATTTCTTATCCTACTCCTATTCCTATTCCTAATCTCTTCCTAATCCAACTCCTATTTCTAATCCTATTCCTAATCATATTTCTATATTTATTCCTATTCCTAAGAAAGACGATGGTCCTGAGTTTGACTCCCATCCAAGACAGTAGAAATCCTAACCCTAAGAAAACCAGTGGTCCTGACTTTAATTCTTATTCAAGACTGTATAAATCCTAACCCTATTCTAACCCTAATCCTATTTCTAATTCTAATCCTATTCCTAATCCTATTTCTATTCCTACTCCTATTCCTAATCCTACTTCTATTCCTAATCCTACTTCTATTCCTACTCCTATTCCTAATCCTATTTTTAATCCTATTTCTAATTCTATTTCTAATCTTATTCCTAATCCTAATCATAATCTTATTCCTATTCCTAAGAAAACCAGTGGTCTTGAGTTTGATTCCTACCCAAGACAGTATAAATCCTAACCCTAAGAAAGTCAGTAATTCTGAGTTTGACTCCCACCCAAGACAGTATAAATCTTAAACCTAAGAATGTCAGAGTTTGACCTTTACCCAAGACAGTATTTTTTTTATTTTTTTTTTATTTTTTATTGTTTAGAAAAAAAAACTTGTTTAGAAAAAATTGAAAATTGGTGTAACAAAACCAAGGTTGCTTAGAAAGATTAAACAAAGGTGTGACAAAAATCAAGTTTGTCTAGAAAAAAATGAAGAAAGTTATAAAAAATTAAGATTGATTAGAAAAAAATTAAACAGTTATAACAAAAATCAAGGTTTTCTAGAGAAAAAAAAAGGATTTTAATGATATTATAAACTTGAGAAAAAAAAAAGTTTTAAAATTGAATAAAAAGTATCTAAAAACCAAACTTTTTTAGGAAAAAATTGAGAAATTGAACATAGATATAACAAAATCAAGACTAAGTTTTGTAATGCACAAAGAAACCTATACAAACAATCCCGCTAAAAATCTAGGGAATTCCCCATGGGAAAACTGTGTATTGACCTGACTTGTCCAAACTTGCCCTTTGTGGAACATATTTTGGCAGGTTTTTTTTCTATGGAGCGCTTAAAAACAGGAAAAGCTTTGACTTTCTTGCTTTAAAATCTTGCAGAATGTCTTGAAATAACCTTATGTCTTGTTTCTACTGTCTTGGGTGGGAGTCAAACTCAGAACCACTGACATTCTTAGGGTTAGGGTTTCTACTGTCTTGATTATATACTAAATTACTAGCGGACAGCAATATCTTGGCATCTCCGGAAGCAGGTCGGGTAATTGCTTACCCTATGTATAGCGCCTCTGTCGCTTTCCTGCGAGACAGGAGGATAAATATAGAGATAAAAATAAAAAAATAAATAAAAAAGTTTGATTTTTGTTACGTCCTTGTTGAATTTTCAGAATTTTTCTTTGTCAACCATAATTTTATTATACCTTTTTGAATTTTTAAAATTTTTTCTTTAGTCAATATTGGTTTTTAGATATCTATCTTCAACTTTTTCTAGGAAAGCTTGATTTTTGCTATACTTATGTTCTATTTTCCAAAAATTTTTCTGTGTCAACTTTGGTTTTTATTACAACTAGCTTCAATTTTTTTCTAGATAAATTCGATTTTTGTTATACCATTGTTAGATTACAAAATTTTTTTCTCCAAGCAACTTTGTTTTTCGTTATATTTATGTTCAATTTTTCAAAAATTTTTCTTAGTCAACGTTGATTTTTGTTATACCTTTGTTTAATTTTAATAGTTTCTCTTGGTAACCTTGATTTTTAGATATCTATCTTCAATTTTTTTTTTCTTGACATCCTCAATTTTTGTTATACTTTTTTGAATTTTTAAAAGTTTTTCTTTAAGCAATCTTGATTTTTAGATATCTATCTTCAATTTTTTCTAAGCAAGCTTGATTTTTGCTATACTTATGTTCTATTTTTCAAAAATTTTTTCTTAGTCAACCTTGGTTTTTTTTACACCTATCTTCAATTTTTTTCTACAGATAAATTCGATTTTTTGTTATACCTTTGTTCAATTTTAAAACTTTTTCTCTAAACAACCTTGTTTTTTGTTATACTTATGTGCAATTTTAATAGTTTTTCTTAGTCAACTTTGATTTTTGTCATACCTTTGTTTAATTTTTCTTGGTAACCTTGATTTTCGTCATACCTAACCTCAATTTTTTCTAAACAAACTTGATTTTTGTTATACCTTTGCTCAATTTTTTCTAAACAACCTTGTGTTTTGTCATACCTTTGTTTAATTTTTTCTTGGCAACCTCGATTTTTGTCATACCTATCTTTAATTTTTTCTTAACAATCTTGATTTTTGTCACGCCTACCTTCAATTTTTTCTACATAACCTTGGTTTTTGTCATACTTTTGTTTAATTTTTTTTGGTAACCTTGATTTTTGTCATACCTAACCTCAATTTTTTCTAGACAAACTTGATTTTTGTTATATTTTTGCTCAATTTTTTTCTAAACAACCTTGATTTTTATCATAACTATCTCCAATTTTTTCTTAACAAACTCGATTTTGTCATATCTTTGTTTAACTTTTCTTAAAAACCTTAATTTTTTATAACTATCTTCAATTTTTTTTTTCTCGGCTATCTTGATTTTGTTATATCTAGGTTTAATTTTACTTAGCAACCTTAATTTTTATCATAACTTTGTTTAAGTCTTTTCTTAACAACCTCGATTTTTTTTATACTTTTGTTGAATTTTTTCTAGAAAACTTTTATTTTTTATAACTATCTTCAATTCTTTTTTCTTGGCAACCTTGATTTTGTTATATCTAGGTTTAATTTTTTCTTGGTAACCTTGATTTTTGCCATACCTTTGTTTAAGTTTTTCTTGGCAACCTCGATTTTTGTCATACCTATCTTTAATTTTTTCTTAACAATCTTGATTTTTGTCACGCCTACCTTCAATTTTTTTCTAAATAACTTTGGTTTTTGTCATACTTTTGTTTAATTTTTTTTTGGTAACCTTGATTTTTGTCATACCTAACCTCAATTTTTTCAAGCCAAACTTGATTTTTGTTATACCTTTGCTCAATTTTTTCTAAACAACCTTGTTTTTTGTCATGCCTTAGTTTAATTTTTTTCTTTGATTTTTGTCGTACGTATCTTTAATTTTTTTTAACAATCTTGATTTTTGTCATATCTTTGTTTAATTTTTCTTGGTAACCTTGATTTTTGTCATACCTAACCTCAATCTTTTCTCTAAGCAGCCTTGATTTTTGTTATACTTAACCTCAATTTTTTCTTGGCAACCTTGATTTTTAGATACCTGCATTCGATTTTTTCCTAGGCAACCTTGATTTTTGTCATACCTAACCTCAATCTTTTCTCTAAGCAGCCTTGATTTTTGTTATACTTAACCTCAATTTTTTCTTGGCAACCTTGATTTTTAGATACCTGCATTCGATTTTTCCTTAGGCAACCTTGTTTTTTGTCATACCTAACCTCAATTTTTTCTCTAAGCAGCCTTGATTTTGTTATACTTAACCTCAATTTTTTCTTGGCAACCTTGATTTTTAGATACCTGCATTCGATTTTTCCCTAGGCAACCTTGATTTCTATCATAACTAAATTCAATTTTTTCTCTAAGCAGCCTTGACTTTGTTATACTTAACCTCGATTTTTTCTTGGAAACTTTGATTTTTATTATACTTATCTTCCATTTTTTTCTAAGCAACTTTGTTTTTTGTTATACCTAATTTTAATTTTTTTCTTGACATTCTCAATTTTCCTTATACCTTTATTTAATTTTTTCTTGATAACCTTGATTTTTATTATACTTATCTTCCATTTCTTTATAAACCGCCTTGTTTTTGTTATACCTAATTTCAATTTTTTTCTTGACATTCTCAATTTTCCTTATACCTTTATTTAATTTTTTCTTGACGACCTTGATTTTTACGTATTATACTTATCTTCCATTTTTTTCTAAACTGTCTTGTTTTTGTTATACCTAATTTCAATTTTTTTCTTGACATTCTCAATTTTCCTTATACCTTTATTTAATTTTTTCTTGGCAACCTTGATTTTTATTATATTTATCTTCCATTTTTTTTTAAACTGTCTTGTTTTTGTTATACCTAATTTCAATTTTTTTCTTGACATTCTCAATTTTCCTTATACCTTTATTTAATTTTTTCTTGGCAACCTTGATTTTTATTATACTTATCTTCCATTTTTTTTTCTAAACTGTCTTGTTTTTGTTATACCTAATTTCAATTTTTTTCTTGACATTCTCAATTTTCCTTATACCTTTATTTAATTTTTTCTTGGCAACCTTGATTTTTGTCATACCTTTGTTTAATTTTTCTTAACAATCTTGGTTTTGTTGCACCTACCTTCAATTTTTTTCTAGACAAACTTGATTTTGTTATATCTATGCTTAATTTTTTTCTTGGTAACCTTGGTTTTTGATAAACCTTTGTTTAATTTTTTCTTGGCAACCTTGATTTTTAGATACCTACATTTAATTTTTTCCCTAAGAAAGCTTGATTTTTAGGTACCTTTATTCAATATTAAAACTTTTTGTCTAAGCAGTTTTAATTTTTGTTATACCCAATCTCAATTTTTCTTTAATCAACCTTGATTTTTATTATACCTATGTTTAACTTTTTTTCTAAACAAGCTTGATTTTTTGTTACACTCTTGTTGAATTTTTTTTCTTGACTACCTTGATTTTTATTCGCAGTCAAAGTAATTCTTAAAAGTTTTAAACAAAAATTTTTATTGATAGGTTATTCATGTTCAATAAGCAGATGTTTCATAATAAAAAAGTCGTCTTTCTTCTTTATTATTTAGTAAACCGAATTCAAACATAGTTAATATTTTTATGTTGTATGAATTTAATTTCTAGTGTTAACATTTTAATTGTTTCAAAAATGAATTCAGTTTTAAATATGTTTAATCTTTTGGTCGTTTTATAAACTTTTAATAATAAGAAAGCTACCCGTAATCTCTGTAAGCGTGACAACGTGTGTCAAAGTCTCCTCTTACACAGAAGCTGGCCGTATCCTGTTCCTAGCGTATTTTGTTTCCTGACATATTCATGATCGGAGTTTGAAAATCTGGTTACCTTAATTTCCAGAGTAAAAAAATAGAGTAAGCGAAAAAACTTTCTATGATGCACTTTGATTTTTATAGTTTTTTAAAACATTTTGTAAAAGGAAAATTTATTACAAGCTTGACCAAAAATATTTTGATTTCAAAACACCGACTTAAGCTTAGTTTAATCGCCAGTCAATTACAACTGTTTATGTTAAAAAGTTTTACATTTTTTCACTTTTAATAAGAAAATTCATCGTAAAACTGAACATTTTAATACATTTTGCCAACTAAATTTTCTAAAATTAACATAAAATTTGAAATCAAATAAGGCCAACGTAAGTAAGATCAATTCCAAGAAAAATCGGTTGTATTTTGAAAATATATTAAGATTTATTCTATCAAGTCCTATCACAGGTAGTTCTTATGTCTAAATGAAAACAAACCAAACTGAAATCATTAAAATAAAACTATTTCTATCTTTTTGTCTAGTTCGAAATCTAAAAATAAACTCTTCAAAAAGCAGGATTTTCAAAAAATAGCTAAAACTTTGCTTTCAAGATACGGTTTTGCTTGGGGTAACAAACACAAATAAAGAAACCAACAAATTCACTCTTTTATCTTGAACGTTGCTAACCTCTAAGAAAAAAGGTGTGGACAGTGACCTTGTGAAAGAAACCGTCTACAGGTATTAAAAATTAAACTTTTAAATTTTATTTTCCGCAACAACGTTTTGTAGTCAAGTTTTAAATTATTGCACTAGTTTAAACAAAAAAAATACTTTAGTTTTTCTTTCTCTAAATAAACGTTTTAACCAAAAGCTTCATTAATTGATATTAAAAATCGATCCGCGAATATAATTTTATACAGTTTTCACACGGAGGTTTTGTGGTCAGGTTCTTAAAATTATCACTATTTAAAAATTTCCTCAAGAGCCTCACATTGTAAAGGTTTTAGTATGGAAACAGTAGATTCCTTCTACGTAAAAAAATTTAACTTTTTGAAAGACCGACCTTTCTTCCAAATGTCTTACATTTTAAAGTTACGGAAACACTAGCTTACTTAAAAAAATCTAAAACATTTTTCCTGAAAAGTGTACGTTTTTTCCAAGTGTCACAGAAGTTTGTTAGTTTTTAGAACCAAATCCTAAAAAATTACTTTATGTTAGATTTTTGCCATTTTTTCAATGCATAGCAACAATTCAATCTAGAATTTTTTGTCACAATATTGCTTTCTTAATTGCGCAAATGTTGTAATTTTGTCAAACTCTTTGTATAATTGCTGCACAGAAGCAAATATTTCGACTTTTACACGGTTCTCATTTTACTTAGTTTTTTCTTTCCAAAGTGAAAAGAGGTTTTAACGGTTTTAACTAAATATCGATTTGTTTGTTTTAAATACTAAGCAACAGTACAAATATTTCAAAGTAAACTAAAAAAAGTTGACTATTCAAGTTTATTAGACTCATCCCACTGAGTTTTTCACCTCGTAACCTAAACGTTTTCAATCTACTTTGCATTAAAAAAAGGTACTTTGCATTAAAAAAACATTAAAAAAAGTAAAAAACAGACACGTGAATCTCAACAAAAATAAATAAAGTGTAAAATTAACTAGGTTCTATGGGTTGGTGTGATGACATGGAGCAAAAAACACAAGAAAATAATCAAAAACGACAAAGATAGTGTTGAAAACGAAAATAACAGAAAGAAGAACTGTGATCATGACGCAAAGTTCAACAGTTGACTTGAGAAATAGTTTTATTGCTGTTATGATACAAAAAACTTGGTGAACTAGACAACACTGTGGTTTAAATAAAACTTTTCATGACGATCTGTGTATTTTTCAAGGTTTGTGCATGAACTTTTGTTTTCAAAAGCAATAAAAACACTAGTCTTTTATAAAAATTTTTCCAAATTGTAACTTTTATCTAATATCTTACCATCAAACGAACTTATAAATCATGATAAAAGAAAATTTTTAACAAATTGTGATAATTTTTTATAGCTAAAGACACCATACGTAAAACCAAGAGAATTTTTTAAAATAAAAATGTAACAAACCAGTTGAAAACATAAAAGTTTATGTGCTCTACAAGTTACGTGCATAATAGTTTAAAAAGAGTAGGTTTGTAAAACAAAAATACACAAGTTGTGGCTTCAAATTGAAAAATAAAAAAAAATTTCTTGGTCTAACTTTTGAAACAACAAACTTAGCTATTGAAACGTGAACAAAGTAAAATGTAGGTTTGTTTCGAAAAGTTTGCTTTTAAAAAATGTAAAATTAAATCATGCTGAAACGTAATGTTTCTGATTTTCGAGGCACAAACGGTTTTCAACTTAAACTAGTTAAAAATTGTAAGGTTGACTGATTTTTTTTATCAAAAAATTAATTTAAAGCATCGCATTTAGGTTACATAATGAATAAACAGTTGCTAAAAACAGATATTGATTTGCAAATCGAACAACTTTTTAACGCCAAATTTGCTATTTTTCAGTCAAGAC